>CM029276.1:781460-968262 GCA_016920895.1 Vaccinium myrtillus
TGGAAGGGCAATTTCATTACTCACGAAATGGTACAAGTGAGGCTCTATTTATAGAGCCAAGAACCGACTTACACCACTGACCTACACATCTCTAGAAAGCTCTTAATCTACCGACTCAACTCTCCGATATTTCTATCAGATTTTGCCATCATTACATTCTACATTATTCTAATAATTTTTTATATTAGATATTTTACTACACAAGTCTAGATATTTCTAGATTACAAATTACCCTTTTTTAACAAGAACTTGCACTAAGGAAATGTTCCTTGTGAAACAAGTAAAAAGTAAGCAACACAACTAAAAGTGGACAGGTAAAGACAGTTTCGAATGCACAATGAGACTAGTGATTAACGGTCCATCTAAAAATAAATAAAAACTAAAATTGGCATCCACTTGTTCTAAACTTGTGTTATCATCCTCGTGTTTGTGCCTGCACTTTTTCCAAAACCCAAGAAGGTATAAGCAGGGAGACAATACTAAAAGGTGTAAGCAGGTTAAGTGGCACAAGAGCAATGCAAAATCCAAGAAGGTGATCTAAGACAAAGTTCCTTGTGAGCAAGTATGAAGAAGCTACACGATCAGAAAGTGGACAGGTAAACACAGGCAATAGTTTGAAAACCTAAAACAATCCGATGCCCAAAGAGGCTAGGAAGAGGTATGCGGAGACGGTTAATCATTTACTTATTCAATGCCGTTGGCATGGGAGCTTTGGTGTTTGGTGTTTGGTGTTTGCTTGGGTTGGGATACAATAGCTTCTTATCGCTTGGAGAGGTGCTAGAGTGGGTAGTAGGAGGAAGCATGTTTGGGCCATGATTTCTCTTGGTTTGATGTGGGTTATATGGCGAGAAAGGAATGCAAGATGTTTTGAAGGGGTGGAAAACACCCCTTTTAGTTAGGGGTTGGGCATTGTGTCAGTGTTGTGTTCTTGTCCTGTCATCTCGTGTTTGTGTCAAAATTCTCTCAACCCTAACCCGACCTGTTTAGTTTTTCATGTTATCGTGTCATGTTATATTCGTGTTCCGTGTTAGAAATAGCCGGCCCTAACCCGCTAACTTCGTGTAGGGTTTGTGTCGTGTTACCATGTCCTTTCATAAATTCTCGTGCGGTGTCATCTCATGTTCATGTCAGAATTCCCTCAACCCTAACCTGACCCGTTTAGCTTTTCGTGATATTGTGTCATTCATGTTTTGAGTCAGAAATAGGTGACTATAACCCGTTAACTTCGTGTCGGGTTCTCATGTTGTCAGAAATTCCCACCCTTACTTTTAGCATCAAAAGTCTTTTGAATCATAGCATGTATTGTTGAAGAGAGAATGTTATCCTTCTCTTGACCAATTCTTAGATTGGTTCGATAATTCATTTATTTGCATTCTCATTGCAGTGTATAGGGCCTTTTGCCAAAAACAAACACTAAAATTGACATACACGTTCTAAACTTGTGTTATCATCCTCTTGTCTTGGTGCCCGCATTTTTCCAAGACCCAAGAAGGTATAAACACAGGGGAACAATACTAAAATGTACAAGCAGGTAAAGTGGCACATGAGCTGTGCAAAATCCAAGAAGGTGCACTAAGGCAAAGTTCCTTTTGAGCATGTATGAAGAAGCCACACAATTAGAAAGTGGACAGGTAAAAACAAGGCAACTACAATTCAAAAAAATTGAACAATCCAATGCCCAAAGAGACTAAGGAATAACAAAAAAAGACTAGAAACCCAACAATGCTTACTCCAACCTCATTCTTCTCCAGCTTCTTCTCGTTCTCTTTTTCGTTCTAGTTCTTGTTCTTGTTCTTCTTCGTGTTGTTGTTATTGTTGTCGATGATGATGCTATTCTGCTCATTGGCTTGAGTTGGAATTATCATATCCTCCTTGCATACATCCTCTTGCGCTGAGATGGTCTCAGCGTCCTTCCCGACATTCTCTCATGGCCCTCTTGTTTTAGATGGAAAACTTCCATCGAAAAAGGATAGGGACACGTTAGTTCCGAGAGAGTGAAAATGGTTGATCCAGAAAAGTTAAGATATAAACCACAAAGAACTACATGATGTGAGCTCCAAAACCCAAATAACTGGGTATTGACATTACTAGTACTTTTTAGGGCACATCCCCAGGGTTGGTGACAATGATATACAAGCAGGCAGCACGATATTCATTTCAACCATAAGTTACCTCTACCAAGAACATAGTTGTCTTTCCCGTCCAAATCTTAAGGTGCATGTGATAGTGGATCTCCGCAATTGAGGAGGGTTAACTGTTCCTGAATGTATCAATGTACCAGGACCCCGTGATCATATACATAGTCGTAATACAAATACGCAAAGAAATCCGCTGCTAAACGGTGGGCAATGCAAATTAAGCATTTACTGGGTTACTTCAGGAGCTGTAAGGCTCTGTATGTTTCACGATAGAATGTCATACAATGAAAAATATTTTATATGCAGAATGTTATACACCAAAATCAGTTTTTCATTCTTATTTTCTAGTGTTCTGTTTGACTACAAAAAATATACAGAAAGATGTTTGGTTCTTCCTACATCCAAGTGAGACCACTCGACTGATTAAACACGTACACACACACACACACACACTTGGTATGCACGTGGGTGTACATAGACATATTTACATGTGCTGGTGTGTGTGAATATACTTGTATCACGACCCTCCCGAGTAACAAAGTACTATATCTATCTACTTTAACGAGGCACACAACAATGTCTTGAATGATGTCAAAGGACATTGTATTTTTTTTTTTTTGAACAGCAAATTTTTTTATTAATCTTTGAAAACAAATTACAAAGATTAAAAGGATCCGAGAAAAAGGCATCACAACGCAAGAAGATATCCCAACTAGGTTGGCAACCCTCCAAGCGATAATCATATGCCTTCACGGACCCAAGGGGAGATAACAGGGTTAACAAGAGGTCAACCAAAAACCCAGATGCAATCCAAAAATGATACAACGTGCAGCATCAAAAACAGAAACAGATTTATGGGCCTAGGAACAACTCTCCAACAATGTCAAAGGACATTGTTGTGTAAATGTCTTTGCAATTTTGGCCGACAATCATTTTCCTTGTCTTCCAACCAAACAATACTGTCAAAACATCTTTTGGGGACTCGTTTTCGAGTCAAACAAACAAACAAAACCAAAGTCAAAGTAGTAAGTAGGAACAAGTAAAAGTACTACAATGAAAAATATTTTATATGCAGAATGTTATACACCAAAATCAGTTTTTCATTCTTATTTTCTAGTGTTCTGTTTGACTACAAAAAATATACAGAAAGATGTTTGGTTCTTCCTATATCCAAGTGAGACCACTCGACTGATTAAACACACACTCACACACACTTGGTATGCATGTGGGTGTACATATGCATATTTACATGTGCTGTTTTGGTCCGGACCGTTTTGATTTTTGGTCCGGACGGTTTTGGCTTTTGGTCCGGACGGTGGACAAGTCCGTCCGCACGGGAAAAATGTGCGATTTCGCGTTTTTTAGGGTTTCTGATGTATTGTGTCGTCTTACACTATAAAAGGGACACTTAGGGCAGCCCCCATTGTAACTTTGATTATTATTCATCATAGTGAAACACCCCAGCACCCCGTGGAGTACGATTAAGCAATCAGCTTAAGTCGGAACCACGTAAAATCTCTGTGTCTTGTTTTTTCTTGCTTCTCATTGTTTTCTGTTCTTGGTTTGTTCTTCGATTGTGTGTGTTTGTCTGTGGGTTTAAAGCGCGCGAATCCATAACAGTGTGTGTGAATATACTTGTATCACGACCCTCCCGAGTAACAAAGTACTATATCTATCTACTTTATCGAGGCACACAACAATGTCTTGAACGATGTCAAAGGACATTGTTGTGTAAATGTCTTTGCAATTTTGGCCGACAATCATTTTCCTTGTCTTCCAACCAAACAATACCCTGAAAACATTTTTCGGGGACTCGTTTTCGAGTCAAACAAACAAACAAAACCAAAGTCAAAGTAGTAAGTAGGAACAAGTAATACACCTAAGTAGAGAGTTACAAGCACTTACATTGGAAGGCAGTGCGTGAGAATCAAGCCCCTGATAGCGATCTCAGAGAGAGATAAAGGATTGGCCTCCAACTCATAATCATGGTCACCCTCATTTTCCCGCTTGGACATCTTGATTGTGGAACAATATACATGAAGGAGGGAAGTCACACCAAGCGTCATTTGGTTAGTCACATCAGTCACATCACGCCTCATGGTCCAGAGCACAGCCAACTTTCCCTCCCCAACCGGGACTAAGAATGTGGGCGGATACATGTAATCTTCGCAGCCACGGACAGGTTGGGGTATCCAATCATATTCAGGATTCGATTTCAACACAACTTTCTTTGATTTCTTGGGGTTAGCAAGTTCGATCCCAAACATGTCCCCTTCCTTGAAGGGGTCTAGATAATACAGAATCCCATCTACAAGCTGCCGATTTTTCCTTCCCAAATCCCAAAACACGGAGCAGCGTTGTGACACGCTGAAGCCTTTGCCTTCCCAGTTCCCCCTCTTTCCTTCAATACAATCTGAGATTCGAGAGAGAGATAGGGAGGGGCGATTCCCACCTCACCACCGTAATTGTCTCCATCTCCGGCGACCACCACCACCGGCAACAAAAGAGAAGACGTGCTCTCTCAAGAAAGCTTCGAACCAGACGAGCTTCGAAGCAAACCCACCCCCAAGGTCTCTCACTCTCTCTGTCTCTGAACTTGTTTCAATTCGTAGATGGCTATAATATTGGTATAGATAGCCATGCTGTTGTTGATGATGGTAAACGAGTTATTGTGGTTTCTGGTCAAAGCCCCCATCTGTTTAGTTATTACGTTGAAGGAGAGCATTCATGTGAGATTTATGCCGAAGGCGTTTTGGGATTTGGGAAGGAAAAATCAGCAGTTGTAGATGGGATTCTGTATTATCTAGACCCCTTCAAGGAAGGGGACATGTTTGGGATCGAACTTGCTAACCCCAAGAAATCAAAGAAAGTTGTGTTGAAATCGAATCCTGAATATGATTGGATACCCCAACCTGTCCGTGGCTGCGAAGATTACATGTATCCGCCCACATTCTTAGTCCCGGTTGGGGAGGGAAAGTTGGCTGTGCTCTGGACCATGAGGCGTGATGTGACTGATGTGACTAACCAAATGACGCTTGGTGTGACTTCCCTCCTTCATGTATATTGTTCCACAATCAAGATGTCCAAGCGGGAAAATGAGGGTGACCATGATTATGAGTTGGAGGCCAATCCTTTATCTCTCTCTGAGATCGCTATCAGGGGCTTGATTCTCACGCACTGCCTTCCAATGTAAGTGCTTGTAACTCTCTACTTAGGTGTATTACTTGTTCCTACTTACTACTTTGACTTTGGTTTTGTTTGTTTGTTTGACTCGAAAACGAGTCCCCGAAAAATGTTTTGAGGGTATTGTTTGGTTGGAAGACAAGGAAAATGATTGTCGGCCAAAATTGCAAAGACATTTACACAACAATGTCCTTTGACATCGTTCAAGACATTGTTGTGTGCCTCGATAAAGTAGATAGATATAGTACTTTGTTACTCGGGAGGGTCGTGATACAAGTATATTCACACACACTGTTATGGATTCGCGCGCTTTAAACCCACAGACAAACACACACAATCGAAGAACAAACCAAGAACAGAAAACAATGAGAAGCAAGAAAAAACAAGACACAGAGATTTTACGTGGTTCCGACTTAAGCTGATTGCTTAATCATACTCCACGGGGTGCTGGGGAAGACCTCCCATGACGTAGATCTTGCTCTTGATGGTGAATGCGTAAGGCTGGTGTCTTGGAAAATTCATGCGATGGGCTAATTTCTTCCAACCGACTCCGGGAGCGAGGGTGTCGAGATAGTAGACATCGGCCACAGCGGGGAAACATTTGTCCAACCAAACGGCGTACTCGGAAGAGGGGACCTCCTCTAGGCCCCCGATACTATATATGGTGGATCCTACGACGGTGTAGCCGGAAAATAACCGGTTGTTGGGTTTTGAATCGAAGACTAGATCCACTGGTTCCTTCGATATTTCAGAGCCGGTCTTGATCACGAACCATTCGCACAGACGACTACCCACCACGACGTGGAGGTATATAGATACCTCATCATCACCTCCTTTATTTCCTTCATTCTCTGGAACCGCAATTTCGCCCGCCCTCTGCATCTCAAATTCTCGATTACTTGCACAAGAGAAACCAACCCTAGGCCTAGGGCATGACTCTCTCTCTATATACGAGTAATCGAGTATATGTTTTGTTCCATCCGGGACTCTAACCTGTGCCGTTGGATCTGATCCAACGGCTGGGAGAAGGAGAGGGTTCTCGCGGGTCAAAGAATGGGTTGTATAGACCCGGGTCGGAAGATAACGGGTCAAGCTCCAAAATCCTCCCCTGAAGCCCTTTTCAATGTTACGTTGAGAGAGAGAGAGAGAGAGAGAGAGAGAGAAGAGAATAAGAGGGTGTTTGGGAGACAATTTATTGCTTTTTCACATTCTCATTATCTCTTTTAGCCTATTTGGGCGACTTCTAAGAAAACCCATTTCTTGAAAACGTATTCTCCATTTTTGAAGTTTCAGGCCAAAAGCCAAAAACTGCATCAGACCTCCTTTTTAGATTCTACTTCTCATTTTGCATTTTCCCCTCAATTTCTCTCCCATTCCTACCCCTTTGTTTACGTTACCTTTGGATCCCCTTTCTTCCACCACACAACTCAAACCACAGGAGAGAGGGAGGAAGCCACAAGCCACAATCCTCAATTTCTTACCTCTGTCTTCGATTTCTATGGCAGGGCTTGATTTTTGGTCTTTTTTTTGCCTGAGAACTAAATGATACTGGAAAAAAGGAAAGGAAAAAGAGAGGTGGGTGCTGAAATGGGGAATTTGGAGTGGAAGAGAGAGAGAGAGAGAGAGAGAGAGTTTGACCTGTGTGGAAGAAATTTCGAGAGGTCATGGAAAGAAGATAGGCATCTTCTTCTGGGTTTGTACATAATTCACCCAAAATGTTTCGAAAATTATGAAATATACCATAGGTTTTGAGACCTTTTGTGGGTTTTTTTAATTTTTTATTTTTATTAACAAAAAATTAGTTGGACTATTTTTTTTTATTTTTCTGCAGTTACTCCAATTTTGCACATTTCTCAAATTTTTTTGTTTCAAAATTAGACGGGTTGGGTTTACAAAAATATTTACCACTATAACTTTAAAAAAAATTGCTAAAAATAATATCCATACACATTCTTAGAGGGTGTTTGGGAGACAATTTATTGCCTTTTCACATTCTCATTATCTCTTTCTGCCTGTTTGGGCGACTTCTAAGAAAACCCATTTCTTGAAAACGTATTCTCCATTTTTGAAGTTCCAGGCCAAAAGCCAAAAACTGCTCCAGACATCCTTTTTAGATTCTACTTCTCATTTTGCATTTTCCCCTCAATTTCTCTCTCATTCCTACCCCTTTGTTTACATTACCTTTGGATCCCCTTTCTTCCACCACACAACACAAACCACCGGAGAGAGGAGGAAGCCACAATCCTCAATTTCTTACCTCTGTCTTCGATTTCTATGGCAGGGAGGACTAAATGATACTGGAAAAAAGGAAAGGAAAAAGAGAGAGGTGGGTGTTGAAATGGGGAATTTGGAGTGGAAGAGAGAGAGAAAGAGTTTGACCTGTGTGGAAGAAATTTCGAGAGGTCATTGAAAGAAGATAGGCATCTTCTTCTGGGTTTGTACATAATCCACCCAAAATGTTTCGAAAATTATGAAATGTACCATGGGTTTTGAGACCTTCTGTGGGTTTTTTTGGTTTTTTTATTTTTATTAACAAGAAATTAGTTGGACCATTTTTTTTATTTTTCTGCAGTTACTCCAATTTTGCACATTTCTCATTAAATATGGAAGGCTTTCAATTACCCCCCAAAAAAAGGAAGATCAAAAAAAATTTCAAATTTTTTTTTTTCAAAATTAGACGGGTTGGATTACAAAAATATTTACCACTATAACTTTAAAAAAATTTGGTAAAAATAATATCCATACACATTCTTAATACCATAACTAATAAATAAGGGCAAAATAGTAAACAATTAATCTATAACTCATTTTCACCATTTTCTCCCAAACACTACAACTTTTGCAAAATACATTCTGCACATTTCTCTCAAACACTTCTTCCAAATTCAAAACACATTCTGACCATAATCCAAAAAACCAAAAAGCGAAAAAGTTAAAAATGAAAAGCTGAAAAGTAGGCTCCCAAACACCCCCTAAGGCCATGTTCCACTAACAAAAAAAACTAGTTTTCTTTTAGGAAAAATCTACAATACACACCCCCTTTTAGGGAGTACGATATGCGCCCATTGTGTGGTCCATATTGCGCCACCTCATAAAAAATGACCTGGAGTACCGGTCATTCGTAACATTTTCTTGGGTTTCGTAACTTTTATACTAAGAATTCGTAACTTTTGGATAATAAGATTCGTAACATTTTCTTTCATTTCATAACTTTTCGTGTGTTTCGTAACTTTTCGTGGGTTTCGTAACTTTTCTCAAATATGATTCGTAACATTTTTGTATCGTAATTTTCCATCATCTTTGCTTTCAAATTTCAACCATTTTGTACAAATAATAGCAAAAGGTTCGGTTTTCAAGTATGAGCTTGAAAAACTTGTGTTAGAGAACGTGGAACTAGAGTATTTACCTTGCAAGGAGGACTGTTGAAGTTATAGAGAGAAGGCTAAGACTTTTATAAGGTTTGTATGTATTGGGAAAAGCTTATGACTGTCTCCTTTATACTCCTTATTTTTCCACAAGGGTTCTAATTCTTCAGGTTTTATCACTTCTTGTATAGTTGTATGATCAAATAACTAGGTTACAAATTGAAAACTAAAATGTCCTTCCAGTTGTAGGATCATAACGATATTGAGGTTTGGATATCAATGTTCTTCATAGGGGTCACAGGGGGCCTCCCCACGTCACAAAGAGCTAAAAGGGTCACTGAACTCAAAACCGATAATCCGCCGGGATGCCGCCGAGCGCATGGCGCCCTCGGTGGGTAGAACAGATGCGGTTACGACAATATGGATTTGAACAGAGTCCGCCGAAAGATTGGCGCCGAGGACATGGCGTTCAAAAACCCTCGGGAGCTCCGCCGGCCGAGCGTCCTTCTGACCTCGGTAGCGTGGGGCTCGGATACACCCGGGTCGGTGGGGGCGTGTCTGACAAGCTACATAAGCCATGATGAGGCATTAAATGCGGCAGTCACCTACTCTGCCACCGCCGCCTGCAGGAGCACGTGGGCGATGGGGGATATCTCAGGTTGATTTGACCACTCGAGCTCACCTGCCCTAACGTCGGTCAGGACATGGCGTCTGCAACAGGGATGAAGATCACATCACCTGTCATTCCGAGCGTGAATGACAAGCGCGTGGGGGGACGCCGAGCGCGTGGGACGCACGCCCCTCAGCCTATAAATACCCAACCACAACTACCACAATGGGTATTCCTCTCTCCTCATTTACTACCTTCTTAACTCCGCTTCTCTCTCTAAGATCTCTGGTGCATCTCCTCACTCCGGTGACTGACTTAATCATCGGAGTGCCTTCCCGGACCACCACCGTCCGGGCTAGGCACTTACGAGGTTGTCTACGTGTGCGGATGATCCCCTCCCGGCAAAGCAGTGGTTCGACTTGCATTACTTTCTCCATCACCCCCATTCCATTCCTAGAGGTCCAAAGAGCTCACTCCGTGAAGAGACCCCACAATTGGCGACTCGGGACCGAAGGAAGTCACTCCTCCCGGTTTCTCTAAACATATTGGTGGTGTATCTTGCCATCCTCCAAGGGCTCTTCTTTCAAAACCTCTCCGATTCTTGCCCAAATGGCCAACCTCACTTTGGGCCTTGACGCATTTGGTCCCGCCGACCAGGTACATCGCCGCCCGGCCATTACCCGGTCCACCCAGTCGGGAGCGACTGGGCTCACTCCTCCCCAACCGACAACGAAGTCGGTCACCGTTCGTTAACGGCGCCAGCCTTGATCCCAAGCGCCGGCGCCGCCCGGTAGCATCCTCTTCAACATGGATGGAAACGTCCTTTCTCTTGATAACCTTACAACTCCAGCGCACACAGAGGCCCTTCCCCCACCTCCTCCTCTCACCATAGAAGCAGAACTGGCGCTGCTGAGAAAAGAGGTACTGGCAATGAAGGAGGCCAGAAATCAACCTACGAAGTCAAGGTCCGGTGGACGGATGAGGACTCGGAGGCCGCCGCCGAGCACGAGAACTGACAATGAGGGGCGGGCTCCAGTCTTTTCTCACCTCGGACAGGTCGTGGAGGTGGACCACCGAGGCGGCGCACTTGTTGTCCCGACGGAGACGACACGTTCACGACAGCAGCACGCACGTGACGGGCAATCTCGGCAAACTGACCACGTAGAAGATAGCGCCACGGCATCTAGCGCCCGCACACCCAACGCTAGAGGAGACGCGGAACACGCCCGGGAGGTGGAACAGCGACGGTAGAAGGGGAAGGGCCTGGCAGGCGTCCCGCAGGACCACAACGGCCAAGCCCGAGCGCACGAAGAACGGGGGGATAACCGTAACCATAACCGATCGGGGGATCGGGGAGGTGACCGGCGCCAGTGCCAATCGGAGGATAGGCATGGCACCCGGAACGGGATACCCCACGTTCGGGAAGATTGTTCGCGTGGCAACATGGCCACCAACCCAGTTGAGGTCTCGGCAGGGCATGGCCAGGGCGAAAACAACGGTCTCAGGCCCGGAGACAGGTATACGCTGCGAAACGACGGCGGTAGCATAGTGCTCGTCAACGTGCAGACTGGTGAAACTAAAGTCTATCATGCCGAGCTTGACGCAAGGGGCCGCCGCCCTCGGGAGGAGGCGGCAAGGGCCCAGGACGGGCACAACAAAAGGCTGTCATCCGAGAGAAGTAACGTGCACGCGGATGGGCACGCCGTGGAGTACCGAACCGACGGGCCGGCAAAGCGCGCCCATGGAGAGCACCGAGCGGTCGACCTCAACCAACCATACCCTGCCGACTCCAGGTTAGAGAAGTCTAAACGGTCCCCTTTCTCCCGAGCAATCACCGAGGCGGCCCCGCCGCGCGGCTTCAAAATGCCCAAATTTGATAAGTATGAACCCACGACGGACGCGATTACACACGTCCAGCAGTATCGCCTGGTCTCGGAGCTCCACGGCCACAGCGATTCTCTCATGTGCCGAACGTTCTCCATGAGCCTGGGGACCACGGCCCTCCTCTAGTATGGCCAGCTCGCTCCGGGGTCTATAAACGACTTCGACGAGCTCGAGCGTGCGTTCACGTCTCGGTTTGTGACCAGCAATACACAACCGAAGACGCTCGACGCACTTATCAACATGAAGAGGGCTCGGACGAGGCCACCGAAGGAGTACATCGCACGGTATTGAAAGGTATACTGACCTCGTGGAGGGTTGCGATCGAGGATTGCCTCCACTTCATTTAAGAACGGGCTCGATTCATTCCGACCTCTTCAAAGAACTCATGGTCCGCCAAAGAACATGGTCGAATTGATGGAAACCGTGAACTGTTACCGAGCTCGAAGAGCATCTCTTCGATGGCGACCAAGAGGGATACTGGAAAGGCCACACCAAAGGAAGCAAAAGCAAGTCAACACCTTGAAGAAGGGGAGGAACGATCAAGGAGGAGGTTTCGGGCAGGGGGGTCCCGAGACGCCGTAGAGACAATAACGGAGCGAGGGATGGGAAAGGCCCCCGGAAATGACAACGACTATGTTGCCGAGACGACCTACTTCACCATGCCTATCTACAAAGTTGTTGGCGAGAGGTCGGCCGGAAAGCTGGTTCTGCGCGGAGGAAAGATGGGGTCGGATCCCACCCAAAGGGAAAGTGCACGTACCACAACGAGATGGGACACTACACAACGGGGTGCCGACCGTTCAAAGCGCACCTCGAGCGATTGGTCGCCGAGGGACGCATGGAAGAATGGATAGACCGCGGTCGGACACCGGCCGTTCTCAGAGGTGCTGCTCCTCCGCCGAACCAGCAAGCCACCCTCCGGCAACCGCAGAATCAACAGCGCCGGGAGAGAGTGCGTCCGGGGCGGTTGTCACAATCCACGGACCGGCGGCAAAGCCCGACCGCGCAATGCACGCGGAGCTGCCGAGAAGATGGAGGCATGAGAATGCAAGTAATGACGCCTTCGGAAGGGCACCAAAGCGAAAGTACGAGGAGCCCATGGAGCCTTACGATTTCCTTTTCCGAGCAAGATTTAGACGGGCTACAGCTCCCGCATGACGACGCCCTGGTTCTCGAAATCAGTATCGACGATGTGGATGTTAGGAGAGTATTGGTAGACCAGGGGAGCTCCGCTGACGTCCTTTACTACTCGATCTATAAAGCCATTGGACGGACGCGTGACGAGCTTGCCCCCTCCGACACCCCCCTCGTTGGGTTCACTGGGTTCCCAGTCTATCCGCTCGGCAGCATCACCCTCCCCGTTCGGGCGGGGTCGATGCGTTTGGAGATAGAGTTCACCGTGGTGGATTCACCAAGCCCATACAACGCCATTCTGGGACGGGGCTGGCTCCACGCTATGGGCGCCGTCGCCTCAACCCTCCACCAGTGCGTTCGGTTCATTGGAGCGTCCGGGAAGCAGGAGACCGTCCGAGGCGATCAGATGGCATCAAAAAGGTGTTTTGTTAATGCCGTACGCCAGAAGGACCGGAGGGAGGGCAGGCCGCCCAAGCAGGTGCATTGGATCGAAGCGCCCGAGTGCACCCAGGTCCTCGATGACGTTGGCTCAAGCGCCGAGGACAAGTCAATGGTCAAGGTACCCATTGACGAAGAGGGTACACGCTACTTCATGCTCGGCTCGGATCTCTCCAACCCCGAGCGGAACGACTTGGTCTCTTTCCTCAAGGATAACATTGGGGTCTTCGCGTGGACTCCGTATGAAATGCCGGGTGTCAGCCCTGATTTCATCACGCACGCCCTCAATGTTGATCCGGCTAGGAGACCGGTGGTGCAGAAGCCGAGGCGTTCCTCGGCAATCCATTCCGATGCGGTCATGGAGGAAGTTGACCGCCTGATCGAGGCGGAGGCTATCCGAGAGGTGATGTACCCCACATGGCTGGCTAACACCGTGGTGGTCAAGAAAAAGAACGGGAAGTGGAGGGTATGTGTAGATTACACCAACCTCAACGACGCTTGCCCCAAAGACTGCTTTCCACTCCCTCGGATTGACCAGTTGGTGGATGCGACGGCCGGGCACGCTAGGCTAAGCTTTATGGACGCCTACCGGGGATACCATCAGATCGCAATGGATGTCTCGGATGTGGAAAAGACCGCGTTCATCACGCCGAGGGGCACCTATTGCTATCAAGTAATGCCGTTCGGTCTGAAGAACGCTGGGGCTACCTACCAAAGAATGGTTTCCAAAATGTTCGCCAAGGAGCTCGGCGACATTATGGAAGCGTATATCGATGACATGGTAATCAAGAGCAAGTTCGCGGAGGACCATCTCTCCCACCTCGGTAAGATCTTTTCCATCCTCAAAAAGCACGATTTGAAGCTTAACGCGGAAAGTGTGCGTTCGAGTCGGCCTCGAAAATTTATACCTCGTCACCCCGAGGATCGAGGCCGACCCCAACCGCTTTGAAGCTATCCGGAGGCTCCGAGCGCCGTCAACAATCAAGGAGGTTCAGCGGTGCGACGGGGATGGTGCAGCCTCAATCGCTTCATAAGCAAGTCGTCTGATGCATGCCGGCCCTTCTTCCAATCCATCAAGACAAGTAAAAGAGCTTTTACCTGGAACGCTGAATGCGATGCTGCGCTCGCCGAGCTTAAGAGCTACATGTCCCGGGCACCCATGCTGGTTACGCCGAGGGAAGACGAAGACCTCTACCTCTACTCGCAAGATCCGAACACGCCGTGAGCTCGGCGCCGGTTCGGCAGAGGGTTTGGAGTGCCTTCCCATCTATTACTCAAGCAAGACAATGCTCCCGGCCCGAGACCAGTACTTGCCAATTGAGAAACTAGCGCTATCCCCTGGTCACGGCTAAGAGAAAGCTTCTACCCTACTTCCAGAGCCACACCGTGGTGATCACGGCGTATCCCCTGAAGACCGTCATGCGAAAGGCTGATCTCTCGGATCGGATCTGCAAGTGGTCCTTAGAATTGGCCAACTTTGACATCCGGTATGAGCCCCGGACGGCGATCAAGGGTCAGGCCTTGGCCGACTTCGTCGCCGAGCTCACACCGAAGCTGGAGTCAGATCTCCGGAAGGAAAGTGTCGCGCCGAAGACGCAGTGCCGAAACGCCGGAGGCACCACCACCGCCCCGAACAGCCCTGGCTTGCTCGCAGGCGCTCTCCGCCCCGCGCAGCTACCATTTATACGGGCGAGTCTTGGCGAATGCATGTGGACGGTGCATCAAATAGCCGAGGGGCAGGGGCTGGGATTGTGCTCATTTCTCTTGAAGGCACCCTCCACGAATGTGCGGTGAGTATCGGCTTCCCGGCCACAAACAACGAAGCAGAATACGAGGCTCTAATTGCTGGACTCCGCCTCGCTCTCGCCCTCGGGGTGGATGAATTACAGGTTTTCAGTGACTCTATGCTGGTGGTAAACCAGCTAAACAGCGAATATGGTTCGGGCGACGCTCGGATGCTGAAGTATATCAGCCATGTTCTAGAATTGCAAAGTGGCTTCAAGGCAGTCCACTTCTCCCATATCGGTCGAGCCAAGAACGCTCACGCCGACGCTCTCGCTGCTCTCGGATCAGCATGCAACGAGCTCGGGGGCACTCGAACGATTACGCTCGGGGAGATCGCGGTCCCAAGCTTGAGCCGGGAGCCGGGCAGCTTGATCATGGCAGTCGCCACCTCGGCCCGAGCTGGATGGATCCCCGATCTCCTACCTCAGAGACCCGAGCCTCCTTCGGATAAAGGAGGCTCACCGCATCCGCCGGGCGTCGCGTCATACTTCCTCTCCCCGACCGGCCAGCTTTATCGTCGCACCTACATCGGCCCCGACCTCCGCGTGTCTTTTGCCACGATGCTTGGTACCTAACGTCCTACATGAGCTCCACGAGGGAAGTTGTGGCAACCACTCGGGGGGACGCACTCTCTCCGAGCGGGCAGTAACCCAGGGCTACTGGTGGCCGAAAATGAAGAAGAGCGCCGAAGATTACGTCAAAAGGTGTGAGGCGTGCCGAAAGCACTCCCCTATCCTTCACCGGCCCACTATGTCTCTCGGCTGTTCACGAGTCCATGGCCATTCGCCCGGTGGGGCTCGACATTGCGAGTCCTCCCCACGGCTCTCGGCGGATTCCGACACCCGATCACACGGACGGACTACTTCACCAAGTGGGTGGAAGCCGAGCCACCGATCCACATCACGGCCGCCGAGGTCGAGCAATTCATCTGGAAGAACATCATCTCTCGGTTCGGCGTGCCCTATGCTATCATCTCCGACAATGGCACCCAATTCGTCGCCGAGGCCATCAAGACACTCTGCAGGAAAAAGAACATTCGCGTCTATAATTCAACTGTGGCCTACCCTCAAGGAAACGGCCAAGCCGAAGCCTCGAACAAGTCGATCTCGGCCGGGCCTCAAGCGTCGGTGACCAACAAGCGCGGAAGTGGGTGGAGGAGCTCCCAAGGTCCTCTAGGGCTACGAACAACCCCGGCGAGGAACCGGCCGAACGCCCTTTTCGATGGCTTATGGGATAGAGGCCATCCTCCCACTCGCAGCCGTTGCTCCCTCCGCCCGAACCGAGGCGTTCCATCCCCGCCACGAACGATGAGCACTGCCTCCGAGCTTGATCATATTGAGGATCTCCGAGACGAAGCTCATCAAGTACGCCGCTTACCAATGGGAGGTCGCTCGGGGGTATAACAAGCGCGTTCGCATCCGCCCCTTTAATGTCGATGATCTCGTCCTCCGAGCGGTCGTGCAAAAGAAAAACAAGAAAAAATTCATGCCTAATTGGGAGGGTCCCTACCGTATCGCGGCCAAAGCAGGTTATGGAGCCTACAAGCTCGCCGAGATGGATGGCACGGCGGTCAGCAACCCTTGGAACGCCTCGAAGTTAAGGAAATTCTATGGTTAGGATCTTGTGTTTATCATTTTTTCACGTTTATCGTGCCCTCGGTAGCTTTTTGTAATGCCTGAGGATCGAAATGTTAATGATAAGATCCTTTCTTAAGTTGCTGTCATTTATCGATTTTTTCAAAGTCAAGTAATCGTCCTCGGCTCAGAAGCCCCAGTAAGATCATTGTCGTTCGGCGAAACGACTCGGCCCTGTTCGGTAGAACGGTCGTCTATGTTCGGTTGAACAAAAGACTCTATTCGGCAAAACGATTTGCAAGGGTTCGGTCGAACACACAATCGTACTTAATAGAGCGGCGCTGATACGTACGTACAAGCGCTCGGGGAGATGCCCCTGGTCTCGGGACCAACACGTCGAGCTAGTTGGGGGCTATTGTATCGATGTGTCGCTCGGCGCGATCTTTCTCTCGGCTCGGCTTCGAAATCAGGGGCTATTCTTCCTTAAGATTTCCAAGCAGGGCCGAGAGACTCCTTAAATTTTTTAACTCTTTTGCTTCGGAAGGGCGCCGTTGTGGCATCGGCCCCCCGCCGAAGCAGGGGCTATCATTCATTACCAGTTTGTCTTCACTACCAGTTTGTCTCGGTGAATATCGTTTGCTACCAGTATATATCGTTTGTTACCAGTATCGTTTGTTACCAGTTCGGTGATTACGATTCGTTATGTACAAGAGACAACACATTCAGATATAAACATTCACACATTCAGATGCAAACGTACAAGAGGAGAGAAAGAAAGGCGTCTTCTCATTCATTACAAAAAAAGAGGGGGGCTCGGCACCGAGTACAAAGACTTGAAAGAAAAACAACAAAAAGAAGAAAAACTACAAGAGGGCTAGGCCTCCACATTGGCATCATCGGAAGCCCGGTCCGGATTACCCACAAGGGGATCAGCGGCAGCTTCGGCCTCAGCATCATTCCCCTCGGGAACCTCATCCTCATCATCAAAAGGCATCTCCGGGACCTCGGTCTCGGGCACAGGAGGAATGGAGGACCGGAGGGCAGAGTCCGCCGGGACGGACATGCTGTCGTAGGCCTGGCCGAAGGCTTGGGGCCAGCAGTCAGCTCGACCAAGGAGGTACCCCTTTCCGAAGGCCTTCTCTTCGTTTTCATTGGCCTCCTGGGCAAACTGCCGCAGCGTTGCGTTCCCCCTCTCATAGCCGTTGGAGTCGGCGCGCCATATTTTCGCTGTTTTCGGCTTTGGCGCGCTAGAGATCCTTTTCGGCGGCCGTGACCTTGCTCTCGGCCGTCATGGCCCTCTCTCGGCCTCCTTCGGAGTCGGCGAGCCTCCGAGAGCTTCTCGAGCTCCCCGCCCATCGGCGCAAGGGCCTCGGCGCTTTTCTTCAGGCTCGACCGAGCCTTCTGCTCCGCCTCCAGCTTCTTCTCGACCTCGGTCTTCTCGACGCCAAGTTTGTATACCTTGTCGCCGAGAGCCAAGGCCGACTGGCCAGCCTGCAACAAATTCAAACTACATGAGTAATAAGCCGAAGGCAAAAACTTGGAGAAAAACACGAAGTATGAAGTTAAAGTTTTACCCTCACGATGTGAGTGCACACTCGGCGTGAGTTGTCGGCTGTTATTGGACTCGGCCTTCATGTCCCCTCGGCCAGGCGAGGGCCTTGGCCAGGTCATCGCCGTCTTTGGCTCTCCCGACGCCGGCATTCTTCTTTCTGACCTCGCCGCGCGAGGTCCTGATCACCGGGACCCAAGGCTCTTCCTTCTCGACCGGGGGAGGCGTATCCCCGGGCGTCGGGGAAACCACCTGCTTGTCCTTGGGGGCTGTCCTCCTCGGCGGGACGTCGGTCGGGGTAGCCTGGGGAGGAGGGGGTGTTGGCAAGGGTGCCTTGGACCCCTCCGAGGCCTCGGTCGTACGAGCCTTCTTCGGCGGCCCCTCTCCTTCGGCGACGTGGCTAGACTTAAGGCCCGCCGCCTTCTCGGCGTCCTTCCTCTTCTTCTCAGCCCGCTCCTGCTTCTGGGCCTCCCTCAGAGCAGAGGATCTGGCCATGTCGCTCTCGAGGCCGCTGCCGATGACAGAGGATTGGGATGGGTGTTGAGTGCTCGGCGGCACGCGCTCACGGCCGTGGAAGTCCGAGAGATGAAGATCAGAATCGAAGAGTCGTCTTCGGCGCTCCCCGGTCCTCTTCACGGGACTTTTACCTCTTTTCAAGAAGCCCCTGTAAGATGGCACGTAGCCGAGAATGCCGGGGCAAGTGCGGTCTTTGATGCCGAAGATTCATCGATGACGCTGCGTCGTCCAGCGTCCTCGGCGATCTTCTTTGTCAATTTCTGCAATCTAAAAAAAAAAAAAAACAAAAAAAAAAAAAAAACAAAAAGGGCAAAGTAAAACGAGCGGAGATTAGAAAAGTACGTCGAATGACAAATGGAAAACGAAAATGCAAGTATGAGTTCTCGGCTTACTGGGCCTTCCACGCCTCCAAGGCACGGACCACCTGGACTCCTCGCCCGGGGACATTTCGAAGTTCCCCTTCACGATGACCAGCTCGCAGGCGTGCCTCTCCGAGTCCGAGAGTTTACCGATAAGGTGAGGGTACTCGGGGCGCCTCGAAAAATAGTAGCGACCGTAGCCTCAGCTTCGCGCCACGGTGTAGACCGCCATGAGGTCGGCAAGGCGGAAGGGGATATTGTGCTGCTCGGATAGCCTCACAACCGAGCAGATAATGCGGTATACGTTGGTCACCAGCTGGTGAGGGGCGAGCTCGTACACGTCCAAGAATTGCCGAAGGAGACGAGGCATGGGGAAGGTCAGCCCGCCCTCGGTAATGGCCATTAAGGGCACAGACACCTGCCCTTTCACATAGTGGATTTTTCCATCGGTTGGCCTTGTGATCGACACGTCTTCGGGGATAGCATAGTCCCTACGGAACGCGGCAAGCTTGGCCGAGGAACCGTCGAAGTACATGTCGACGTACTTGCACGCCCCGTGCTTAGGGTTCGGCGGCGGGATCGACTCCCAGCCGTGCCCGTACTCGACGCCCCCATCGACATCGGCCTCGTCTTCATCATCGGCGACCTGTTCTCGGTCTTCTCGCTCGGCGCCGTGGTGTGAAGATCCTTCACCTTCACCCTCGTTGCGAGGGATGTGCCCCTCGGTTTGTGGAGACCGGGCAGGGAACTCGTCCACCTCAAGAACCTCGACAGGCTCGGGCTCGTCGAACCCTCGCGTCCACCCTGTCGATCTCAATCACTTCGGCGTCCGAATCCCAATCTCCGGAAAGGTTCGGGAGCTCGGTCGGGTCGATGGCTGAAGGTGAAGGGACCTTGGTCGGGACGTCGGTCTCAGGGTTCGAAGTAGGGGGTACGCTATGCCCGGAGGTGGTGGCCTGAGAACCGCTCTCGGCGCGCTGGGCTTCTGCTTCCATTTCCGCCCAACGCTCGGGGGTTATGGCTTGGAGGGGGGCTATGTTCAGTGGGGGTACTCCGGTATGTGGAGGGTCGGGGTGCGTTCGGTTTCTATAGTCCCTTCCGAGACTCCTGAGTTGCCCGCGGAGAAGGAGATCTTGAACGAAGTTACCGAACCTGTAATCGGCGAGAACGTCGTCTGGGGATGAGTCCGAAGAGTCCGAGCTCATCCAAGCGGGAACCTACAGTGCACGGGTGAAACAACCATCAGCGATATGCACAGGTTTGAGTTCGAGAAAATATGAAGGGTCGAGCTTCGGCCCCAGCCGAGCTCCCCACGGGATGTCATCTATCCCGAGAGCCCAACGAGTTGGAGAGCCCTCGGCTAGAACCTACGGGTAAGGGCGCTCGGGTCGCTCAAATATCTCTCGGCTGACGGTGCGTGCGGTGGTCGTGCGCTCGGAAGAACACGATGAGTGTTCTTCGAGCCCAGAATCCGGCGGCCGTGCTCCGCCGCACAAACCGCCGGAAAACTCAAACAAAACAGAGGCAGAAAAGTTGAAAAGGCGAAACACCCAAAAAATCCTCCCAAAATGCAGCAAAAATGCACGAAAAGTTACACAAAGTGAAGAGAAACAGGAGAAGAACAAAATACCTGAGATTTGGTGGAAGAAACTTGGCCTGAGAACAAGATCTCAACAGAGAGGAGCGGCTGAGCAAGGCGGCGACGGCGACGTGAGTTTCTGGCGATAGAGAGAGAGAGTAACGGTGACTCTCTCTCCCACTCCCCGTGTATTTATAGGGGGAGACCCCCCCTAATGAATAGGGGCCATTATGGCGCCGGCTCGGGAGGCGAAGGGACAGCCATCCAGAGCGTGACACCTGTACGCTGAGTTTAAACCGTTTGGGCGCGAATCCCAGCGACGGCGCTCAGACCAACCACGCGACGACACGTGGCAGCAACGTCACCCCACGTCATAGATTCCTGACACGGTGCGTCAGGCGTCCTTTCGCGTCACTTCTCGATGTGACGTTTCGAGCTCTATCCAACCCGAGCGCCCAATATAAAGGGTCTCGGAGCGTCAGTCCCCCGATCGTAGCAGCAACCCTCCGAGCATGGTGCCCTGGCCACCGTATTGCCGACCGCCTAAACCGATCGAATCAACTCCCACAATTCACTGTCCCTCATCGTGGGAAGTTGATGGGGCTATTGTAGCGGCCGGGTTCATAGGGGTCAGCAGGGGCCTCCCCCACGTCACAAAGAGCTAAAAGGGTCACTACCTCAGAACCTGCAAAACTGAATGCAGACCGATCCGCCGGGATGCCGCCGAGCGCATGGCGCCCTCGGTGGGTAGAACAGAGATGCGGTTCTGAACGAATATGGATTTGAACAGAGTCCGCCGAACGGATTGGCACCGAGGACATGGCGTTCACAGCTTGGTCCTCAGAAAACCCTCGGGAGCTCCGCCGAGCGACGTGCCGAGCGCCCGAGGGACCGGGCCGTACGCGTACCGAGTCGGTTGACCTCGGTAGCGTGGGGGCTCGGATACACCCGGGGTCGGTGGGGGCGTGTCTGACAAGCTACATAAGCCATGATGAGGCATTAAATGCGGCAGTCACCTACTCTGCCACCGCCGCCTGCAGGAGCACGTGGGCGATGGGGGATATCTCAGGTTGATTTGACCACTCGAGCTCACCTGCCCTAACGTCGGTCAGGACATGGCGTCTGCAACAGGGATGAAGATCACATCACCTGTCATTCCGAGCGTGAATGACAAGCGCGTGGGGGGACGCCGAGCGCGTGGGACGCACGCCCCTCAGCCTATAAATACCCAACCACAACTACCACAATGGGTATTCCTCTCTCCTCATTTACTACCTTCTTAACTCCGCTTCTCTCTCTAAGATCTCTGGTGCATCTCCTCACTCCGGTGACTGACTTAATCATCGGAGTGCCTTCCCGGACCACCACCGTCCGGGCTAGGCACTAACGAGGTTGTCTACGTGTGCAGGTGATCCCCTCCGGCGAGCAGCAGCGGTTCAGACTTGCATTACTTTCTCCATCACCCCCCCATTCCATTCCTAGAGGTCCAAAGAGCTCACTCCGGCGAAGAGACCCCCACAATCAATATTGCCATAATGTATTCCTCTGAAATTGAGTCTGTGGTAACAATGTTGAGTCAACAAATTTAAATCCCATTGATCAAAGAATTGCCACAAGAAGACTTGTATGGACAGCATTAGAATGACTCTTCTTGGCTTCTTTCTCAAGTTAAGACCATCTTTGATGAGTTGATAATTTGGGTTTCAGTTTCAAGGAGAGCATGGATGGAAGCCATTAAATTACACTGGGCTATGTTAAAAGATTCTAGCTAAAAGCCAAACTGTTTAAGTTGGACGTATTTTCGTGAATATGGTTACTTTACGACGGGGCTTACTACTACTGTCGTCATTGGTTTATCTATTTCTTATATCAGAAAGGACAAAAAGGGTTGATAATTGCAGCTTTATGCAGATGTCATGTGTCTGTGGGAAGACATTTATAGGAAATGACTAATACAAGGGTAATTCACCTAGACACCTCCTCAACTATACCTCTTTTACCCAGACACCCCTAAACTAATTTAACCTACGACGAGACCCCCTCATCTATTTAAATTTACCCCTGACACCCCTTCTGTTAGCACTCTGTCCACTTCCGTAACGAAATGTAAGTTTTCTTTCCAATATTGCCCTCCCCTACATTTCAATATTATTACTAAGTCTTCATACCAAACTGAAATTAAATACGTCCCACAGAGCGTAATAATATCAAATCAGCCATCTTCTATAATTAATAATATCAAATTAGTGAATCTGTCATTAAAAAAAAAAAATTAGTGAATCTGTCATTAAAATGGATTTTAAGTTTTCGATTTTTCAATGGGTCTTCAAATCTTGAAAGAGAACTCCAATTTCTCAAGGGTTTCACTCGAAATTTCTGCAAATCCTGCAATGAATCAATGAATCATCATGGTTCTTCCCCAATTTCAAGGTAAATCCCAAAGTTCTTACTCTTTTCATATACTATTCTAAATGCAGGGTTGATGATGGTTTTTTCCCTTAGGGCCATGTTATAGCTAGATTAATTGTTGCTCTTCGTTTGCTAATATAATACAAAATTATTTGATATAGCTAGATTAATTGTTTTCTTTGAATTTTTGTTGGCGAAAGTGGAATTTAATCGGATCCTGGATCATCCCTTTTACTGGGATAGCTCTCTAAAATATAGCTTCATTCGAAAGCTATATTTCCTGCACGCCAAGCCGCATTGGCACGAAGTTCCCAAGCATGGAGATTTCTAAATTCAGGGACTGTCAAATCTTTTTTCTGCTGAGTTGATCCACTAATGGCTTAAGCTGTTCCTTAAAAAGATGAAAAGAACACTTGACAATCCTTAAAAATACAATGAGCATAAGGATTTCTCAAAAACCATCAAGTTGAAGGCCAGATCTTTCAAAATAGATAGGAAAGGTTGGATATCTTGACCCAAGCCAACAAAATTTCCATAACACATTCTATTATCTTAACATTTTATACATATCTTAAACATGATTGGTCAGTTTCTACATAAACCTGAAAAAAATATATGGTGAAAGCAAAGCCAACCAGAGCACTACGACACCTTGAGGAATTTCGTTCATTTGAGACCATACTAGCACCCCCACAGCTGGTCCTTGTTCTTACTACTGCTCCATAGTTGTTCAGTTTTTGCGCAAATTCTGGAAATTTGAATCTCTAATCTAGTTTTAAAGGAGTGTTAGTGCTTCAGTTGCTATCTTACCCTTCGTGACCATTTACAATGCATGCTCGATTGCTCGTCTATGAACATAGAAGTTGAAGAGGTAGATTAGAGGCTCTAAAGGCGTTGGTGGTTTAAATGACTGTCCTTTTTGGTCTATGACCAAACCAATAAGTACGAGCAATGAAGTATTCCCAAGCTGGAGAGGTGAAAGAAGTCGGTTATTCCTTCCTGTCGTCGCCAAAGAATCCCTCCCAGTCACTCATCAAAGTAACTAATGGGCTTTTGTTTCTCCAAGTCACTAGCCCTGCACTTACCTCTGAAGGGGGACACACATTTGCTTGGCGGCAGAATGTAGCAAAATCCAATCAGTGCCCATACTACATGTGTGGCAGTTCCTTTCGTTAAGTTGTGAACGACCCTAAATGCAACGGTAGACCAATTTTAGATACTGTGAACTCCATCTCGTTTTATATCTGCCTTTATCAAATTCCAATTTCCAACCCCAACAACACAAAGCAGAGAATGGAAGGGAAAGGGAATATATCAGGTTGATCTAAATGTCGGGCATATGTCATTCTTTCGTCTCCAGAGCAGAGAATGAAAGGGAAAGGGAATATATCAGGTTTTGGGATCGCAATAAAGCCAGGAACCTGATAGAGTAACTAGTAGTCCTTTTTATACCACCTCTCCAAACACAAAATCTTGAGCACCCATAAAGGTGACCACATTTGCCTGCATCTGATATTTGGCCAGAGAATTGAGATCTTGTAAACAGGAAGCCTGATGAGTCGGTTGCTATGATTAATTCCCACCATAGTTATTCATGGTAGTTGGGTTAGAAAGCATGTCCTTGGGGTTGCTTGTAGGATCTCAACCGTAAAGAAGCTGATGGGGTTGCTTTTCTCCACCAAGAAAAGCAGAAAGATTTCACAGGAATTGGTTTGATCATTGGAGGAGAGATCCACTTGTTAGCCAAAATCACTAAAACTCTCTTTTCCATTGTAAGTCATTTTAGTGAGGGCTCAATAATATATTGGTGCTGGTTCCATTTTTAGTGAGAGCTCACTAATTGGTGAGTCTCTTCTGTTGTCACTTAGAGTGGCATTTTGGTTATTCTTGCAATTAGTAAGGTTAGTTATCATTCTGTAAGTCGTTTAGGGATTTTGTATAAGAAGAGAAGAGTCGTCATTTGTAAAGCGAGAAGAGAGAGAACAGAGAAAAACATGAATGGGAAATAGAGTTTATTGAATTGTGATTTTGTTAGATTCTTCTTCTCTGTGTAATTGTGGTTAGTATTGATAATTCCATATGGTATCAGAGCTACACGACGAGAGTCAGAAGTTTGTCAAGGATTCTTTGATTATTGGATAAGTGTTTCTTCTCAATCGCATTCATGGCTGCTCTATCAGTAACAATTCCACCTTCTTTAGCATTTCTTGTTTCGAATTTCAATTCGTTGGTGAAATATCAAGTTATACAGTGATAATTACCTTCTTTGGAAAGTACATTCGATGAGCTAGTTACTATGCTTAAGGGAGAAGATAGAGAAATGATTAAAGATGATGATTCTAGTGTTGAAAGTTCTGTACTTGTGGCTACACACACTTCTACTATAATGTTTCATGAGCAGGGCAGTCACCACAAATGAATCAAGTTCAGTCTTCCACTAACATACCAATGGATCAAGTTCAGTCTCAGTTTACTGCTTTTCAGCCTTTTGGGCCATATCCTTCCTTTTATCCTCAACAACAATTTGCTCAAAATCAGTTCAGACCGGATTTAACAGCTCTCCTAGTAGAAGTAAGGCAAAACAAAAGTTTAGGAGATGATAAAAGGAGAACAGCTAAACCACAACTTTCACATCGCTCTATCCCAACAAGGCCTCCACCCACCTCCCCAAATAAGCCTGAAACAAACAATTACAAGACCTTATTACTGACGAAACTATTACAAATACTAAATTTGAGAATTGCATTGAAATAGGAAATTCCTAACAATCTAAAATGGAAAAATGGGGGAATGGAAAGCCACAAACTTTAATAAGCGATTTACAAAAATTACAAACAAAGAACCTACATCTCGGGCCTCGTTTCAGATATGATTCCTCTGCACTACCAATCTTCTATTTCATCGTCGCTTGTCTCGCTACCTTTGTCGTCGAAACTAGTGCCATCAGCACTTTCATCATCCAACATAAGATCCTTGTCTGATACGTTTTGAGATTCAAGACCGTTGGATTCTCTAAACCCGAGCCATTTAAGGGCAGGTTTAAACTCAGTAGCAACAACTGACAAGTCAGATAACCTCGTGCCATCATGCGCGATGCATCTCTGCCTTACCATCTCTAACTGAAATCAAATGAGAACACAAAAGCCATTCATGAGGATGGAAGCAGACATCATAAAAGTAAACAGAATGGTCACGCTTCTATTGAGTTTGCAACCTAGTGAGTTACTACAAAGAGTATGGTCTGCCCAGATGTAATCCCGAATCACATAGCTAGAAATAGATTGAACTTTTACCCCTTTTTGTCGTTTATGCAAAAAAGAAGTCAGTTAAAATAGGTGAAAATGGAGACCGAAGTACGCTGTCGCTGGAAATTGCATGAACAGCAGATAAGTAGCTCCCAGAAGCACAACCATAAGGGAAATAGCATCTGGGTTACCTTCTGGAGTCCTAATTCTTGAATTCACATTAAAACTATTTCTCACCAACACAAAAATTAATACAAACAAGATCATTTATGACTTTATGTAGTGTCCCATCAATCATTTTCTCTCAAAGAAAGTCGGTCCGGACTTTGGAACACCACATCAGCATGCTGCTGTGGCGTGTACGATTAATAGAGGTGCAGAATGTATGTGGGTGAGCGACACACTAGCCACTTTTCTAACTATATTTCAAACGTAATGGTACTTTCTCAAATTTCTAAATCCCAGTTACTTGGGGACAGTGCCACCGTGGTGTTCCAGACCCATGCAAAAAATGCTCCCACAGGGTTTCACTTGAGGAATGCTCTCAGTTTTCTGACTTAGAATTGGGAAAATGCACCGCGATTAAAACAAACCTTATTGTAGCGTAATGATTGCTCAACCTGCCAGAGACTTGGACGTCGAATAGTATGCCACCTGATTGCAACAGGAATTCACGATTATACTCTCAACTTATAGAAGTCATTGCTGGAGCTTGAAACAATGATTGGTAATAAATTAATGAAAGAATAAAGAAGTAGTAATATATAAATAAATACCTGGAAGACAACGGATGAATTAAAATTTCCAAATAGCACCCCGGCCCCGGACAGCGACTGAAGCAGCAGCAGACTGTATGAAAATTTCCAAATTAAAGGCTAAATAAATTCTACTGTGGTTTGTGCTTCAATTGCTGTATGGCTAATATTGCAAGGCTTCTTTGGATGGTACAAGTGCTAGCATTTTAGGTTTTATTATGTTCTCCATTTGCCATAATCATACCATACCCTGAAGCTAGCGCTCCTTTGTGTATATTGTTTTGAAGAGGCAATATGTATTGTTGCCCGCCAAAGGATATTCTGCAATGGGGTTGTCTTCCTTATTGCATGAAGTATATTTGGGAGGAATGTTTTCATTTTTTATTTTTATTTTTATTTTTATTTTTATTTTTATTTTTATTTTTATTTTATGCTTACATTGGCTTGGAGAATTGGAAAAGCGACATGGATTCCGTTATTTACTACCAAATATGATGGAGAAAACAAAGAAGAGCTAGAATGACTCTGGAAAACAATGGCTGGAAGATGTACATTATCAAGTTTCTCTCCTGAAAATTAACATGACAAAAAAATGATAGCCAAACCAGTGAATAGCATCTTAATGGCTGGAAGATACATAATACTATTGTTGTTACTTGTTAGCATCTTAACGGTGTCAAAGTAAAGAAGTTTTAATGGTAAGTTTGTTTTTTTTTTTTTTTGATAACTGGGTGGTCCGGGCCAGCTTGCGGGCATCTCGACTAATGTTGGGGTCTACGTACTCCCCGTCACACACATAGACCGAGCAAAGCTAACACCTCATGAGATCTTGTGGAGGTGGCTCCAAGAGGTTAAGAAGAGTTATTAAACCCAAGACCTCCTCTTCCTTAGGAAAAGTCCTATTTGTGGAAGCAAATGGTTCACACCAAAAGATTTGCTAGTGTTGTAAAAGTTGTCTGTGGTCGACAAAAAATTGTTTGGCAAGAAATAAAAAAATGCTTCTTAGCTTCTGCAACAAGTTCCTTGGGATCATCCATGAGACGCAGACAATGGTCGTTCAGTGGAGGACGGGATCTGAACCATTGGACACCCCCTCCTCCCTATATTGGCAAGGTGCAGTGATCATTCTTCAATATTGCGTTAGAGACCAATATAAGCAGAGATCTGTCAAGATGAGTTTGAGATATTAAATGAACAAAGAACCGTAATAGAAGTAACAAGGAAAAGCACAAGAGAGCTCACATCAAGGGTAAATGCAGAAAAGCATTTGATTCACAAAAGCAGACCTTGATTTTTTTTTTTCCCTTCACCCTCGAAAATGAAACACGTACGTAGCAGACAATGTAAAACATGAAAAAAGCAGACTTTAAACATGAGAACCCAGTCGTGCACAACAGAAGAAGGGGGGAAGCAAAACCACTAGATTTACCAAACCACCATTGGCATTAGCAGACCACTAATGTAATCGAAATCCACCTGCCTTAGTTCTTGACCAACCAAAAGTCCAAGAAAACTGTAATGGACTCTCAAGTCATGAAACAGAAAACATCAGTAGTATCATCCTGGATGTGGACCAAGTACTTTTAACTGCAAAGCAGTTAGCTTTACCAAAATATGGTAAAACAAAGTGTAGAAGAGTCCCCCCAAATCCACAAATCTATCAAACAAAATGGCCAGAAATTTATCCAATGTACTACCAGAGTAAAAGAATGGCCAGAAATGTATCCAAAGTAAAAGAATGGCCAGAAATTTCTCATTTTACATTTTTTTCACATTTGAACCTGGGAACTTTTCTCATGCAAATGGATACGGCCGCAAGGCAGCCTTAGTTCTAGTCAACTCAAATAGGACAAAAGACTTGGAAGAAGGATGGCCAATCTCAAGAGTGTTAAGGCCAGAACACACCAAGTATAATAGCATGTGTCAAAGGCTTACCACTATTTCCCTTTCCCTCATACTTGGAAGAAGGATGGCCAATCGGTGAAGGGAACGAGAAGACTGATTTTTTACCGACCACAACTTAGATCTTCTTGAAATTTTTGGCAGAGTAATAAACAAATCAACAGACCGGCCGATAGAAATTTGCCACATAATAGGTCATTCAAAAACAAACCCAGCCGCTTAGGTTGTACTTTCCCAATTTCAAAAAGACAATTTCATTCTCTCCATGAAAAGCCTTGATCAAGCAGTTATACTTGCTAGAAGAAAGTGCGCACTATAATTTCTACAAGCAACGAATTCCACACTGCCAGTGACGTGTTCAATCATGTCACAATCACAATTTGTAAAGACCAGAAATCCAGCAAATTTTCCCACTAAATAACGGAGACACAAAGGTGCAAGCTTAGTAAAACTACTCATCCAGAAAGCAGTCATCACCTGTACTTCACCAAGGCAACATCTGTAAAATACCATCTAGAGAAAGCAAGACCATATTAATCCCATACATCCACCAGTGCCACAAGCATACAATGCAGGAAAAGAAAGTGCAATACTTAAAAGCTAGATAAGTTAGGACTGAAAAGAAAAAAAATTGAAACTAGAACATTTGCTCCCCAAAGCTACACAAACTTCAAAGCAGCACCGGCTCCAAATTAGTTTCTCAGGCGCCTGCGTCATCCTTACTGCATATTTGAAGGAAAACCACTGGCTGTCAGTACATTCATGAACTATCAAATTCGTGAAAACTATCAAAACCAGCTACAATAAAACGAGAAAAAAGAACAAAACATGTTATTGTTCAGACTTGCAACCACAGAGCAAAACATTCCAAGAATTACACCCATGCAAATATCTTTCCAGATGAAACCCTAACAAACTTCTACCAACAAATATGTTTGCGATAGAAAGATCAATACAGTGCATATATAAACCGCTGTAAAAATAGGGCTCATATGACAGAACAGGTCATCAATCAAGCTGAAGTCGTGAAAATTGAATAGAAAACATTGCTACACAGTGCTATGTGAGGACTCAAATCCAAAATTCCACTTCCTTTTTAGGCCCCCAAAACAGCTTCGCTCAGGAAGACGAATATTATGTTGCAGAGGTCCAAGTAAGGAAAAACAAGAGGTAACGCATCATGCTCTAGCAAAGGAAAGATATCAAAGCCAACAAACTCAAGGATCAAGATAACAAGCTCTATATAGCCCAGGAGCAGCACCAAAGGCTGCAGGAGAGAAGACAACCTACAGCACCACTTAGAATGGGTAAGCACCAACGCAAAGGGACATAGCCGAAATAAGTCCATTTCTTTTCTCATTAGTGCTCTCAACAACCCAATTATTTATTACTTTTTACCAGTCAAAATCAGCTGGATGTATCCTTGGAGGTGGGACTAGATGGGCAAATCTGTAAACCACCAGAAACCAAAACACTAAACTACCTAATTAAGCCTGAACAGGCTAACCAAACCAGTCAATGAAATTGGTTTTTTAGGCTGCATCGTGGAAAAAGTATATACAAATGTTTTTATATCATGTACGGATAACGTGTGTGCTCAAGGGCCACAACCAAAAAGTAAAGCAGCAGCCAGAAGTAGAAGTCAAGGGGAAGGGTAGTCATGCACACGAGTTGCCTATATGGCAAGGAATAAGCATGACTTTGTGTCTAGTATCCCACAGAGATCAGTATTTCTTTTCACCTAAGAAAGAATCATTGACAGGAAAGGTCCAATACCAGAATCAAGTTTCCCTCTTTTGCAGGAATATATTACATCATTACCAAACTGGTGTTCGTCCTGTGCAAACCCAAGAACTTGCACTAAGGAAATGTTCCTTGTGAAACAAGTAAAAAGTAAGCAACACAACTAAAAGTGGACAGGTAAAGACAGTTTCGAATGCACAATGAGACTAGTGATTAACGGTCCATCTAAAAATAAATAAAAACTAAAATTGGCATCCACTTGTTCTAAACTTGTGTTATCATCCTCGTGTTTGTGCCTGCACTTTTTCCAAAACCCAAGAAGGTATAAGCAGGGAGACAATACTAAAAGGTGTAAGCAGGTTAAGTGGCACATGAGCAATGCAAAATCCAAGAAGGTGATCTAAGACAAAGTTCCTTGTGAGCAAGTATGAAGAAGCCACACGATCAGAAAGTGGACAGGTAAACACAGGCAATAGTTTGAAAACCTAAAACAATCCGATGCCCAAAGAGGCTAGGAAGAGGTATGCGGAGACAGTTAATCATTTACTTATTCAATGCCGTTGGCATGGGAGCTTTGGTGTTTGGTGTTTGGTGTTTGCTTGGGTTGGGATACAATAGCTTCTTATCGCTTGGAGAGGTGCTAGAGTGGGTAGTAGGAGGAAGCATGTTTGGGCCATGATTTCTCTTGGTTTGATGTGGGTTATATGGTGAGAAAGGAATGCAAGATGTTTTGAAGGGGTGGAAAACACCCCTTTTAGTTAGGGGTTGGGCATTGTGTCAGTGTTGTGTTCTTGTCCTGTCATCTCGTGTTTGTGTCAAAATTCTCTCAACCCTAACCCGACCTGTTTAGCTTTTCATGTTATCGTGTCATGTTATATTCGTGTTCCGTGTTAGAAATAGCCGGCCCTAACCCGCTAACTTCGTGTCGGGTTTGTGTCGTGTTACCATGTCCTTTCATAAATTCTCGTGTGCGGTGTCATCTCATGTTCATGTCAGAATTCCCTCAACCCTAACCTGACCCGTTTAGCTTTTCGTGTTATTGTGTCATTCATGTTTTGAGTCAGAAATAGGTGACTATAACCCGTTAACTTCGTGTCGGGTTCTCATGTTGTCAGAAATTCCCACCCTTACTTTTAGCATCAAAAGTCTTTTGAATCATAGCATGTATTGTTGAAGAGAGAATGTTATCCTTCTCTTGACCAATTCTTAGATTGGTTCGATAATTCATTTATTTGCATTCTCATTGCAGTGTATAGGGCCTTTTGCCAAAAACAAACACTAAAATTGACATACACGTTCTAAACTTGTGTTATCATCCTCTTGTCTTGGTGCCCGCATTTTTCCAAGACCCAAGAAGGTATAAACACAGGGGAACAATACTAAAATGTACAAGCAGGTAAAGTGGCACATGAGCTGTGCAAAATCCAAGAAGGTGCACTAAGGCAAAGTTCCTTTTGAGCATGTATGAAGAAGCCACACAATTAGAAAGTGGACAGGTAAAAACAAGGCAACTACAATTCAAAAAAATTGAACAATCCGATGCCCAAAGAGACTAAGGAATAACAAAAAAAGACTAGAAACCCAACAATGCTTACTCCAACCTCATTCTTCTCCAGCTTCTTCTCGTTCTCTTTTTCGTTCTAGTTCTTGTTCTTGTTCTTCTTCGTGTTGTTGTTATTGTTGTTGATGATGATGCTATTCTGCTCATTGGCTTGAGTTGGAATTATCATATCCTCCTTGCATACATCCTCTTGCGCTGAGATGGTCTCAGCGTCCTTCCCGACATTCTCTCATGGCCCTCTTGTTTTAGATGGAAAACTTCCATCGAAAAAGGATAGGGACACGTTAGTTCCGAGAGAGTGAAAATGGTTGATCCAAAAAAGTTAAGATATAAACCACAAAGAACTACATGATGTGAGCTCCAAAACCCAAATAACTGGGTATTGACATTACTAGTACTTTTAAGGGCACATCCCCAGGGTTGGTGACAATGATATACAAGCAGGCAGCACGATATTCATTTCAACCATAAGTTACCTCTACCAAGAACATAGTTGTCTTTCCCGTCCAAATCTTAAGGTGCATGTGATAGTGGATCTCCACAATTGAGGAGGGTTAACTGTTCCTGAATGTATCAATGTACCAGGACCCCGTGATCATATACATAGTCGTAATACAAATAATACGCAAAGAAATCCGCTGCTAAACGGTGGGCAATGCAAATTAAGCATTTACTGGGTTACTTCAGGAGCTGTAAGGCTCTGTATGTTTCACGATAGAATGTCATACAATGAAAAATATTTTATATGCAGAATGTTATACACCAAAATCAGTTTTTCATTCTTATTTTCTAGTGTTCTGTTTGACTACAAAAAATATACAGAAAGATGTTTGGTTCTTCCTATATCCAAGTGAGACCACTCGACTGATTAAACACACACTCACACACACTTGGTATGCATGTGGGTGTACATATGCATATTTACATGTGTTGGTGTGTGTGAATATACTTGTATCACGACCCTCCCGAGTAACAAAGTACTATATCTATCTACTTTATCGGGGCACACAACAATGTCTTGAACGATGTCAAAGGACATTGTTGTGTAAATGTCTTTGCAATTTTGGCCGACAATCATTTTCCTTGTCTTCCAACCAAACAATACCGTCAAAACATCTTCCGGGGACTCGTTTTCGAGTCAAACAAACAAACAAAACCAAAGACAAAGTAGTAAGTAGGAACAAGTAATACACCTAAGTAGAGAGTTACAAGCACTTACATTGGAAGGCAGTGCGTGAGAATCAAGCCCCTGATAGCGATCTCAGAGAGAGATAAAGGATTGGCCTCCAACTCATAATCATGGTCACCCTCATTTTCCCGCTTGGACATCTTGATTGTGGAACAAAATACATGGAGGGAAGTCATTTGGTCAATATCATGATGCCTCATGGTCCAGAGCACAGCCAACTTTCCCTCCCCAACCGGGACTAAGAATGTGGGCGGATACAGGTAATCTTCGCAACGGACAGGTTGGGGTATCCAATCATATTCAGGATTCGATTTCAACACAACTTTCTTTGATTTCTTGGGGTTAGCAAGTTCGATCCCAAACATGTCCCCTTCCTTGAAGGGGTCTAGATAATACAGAATCCCATCTACAACTGCTGATTTTTCCTTCCCAAATCCCAAAACGCCTTCGGCATAAATTTCACATGAATGCCCTCCTTCAACGTAATAACTAAACAGATGGGGGCTTTGACCAGAAACCACAATAACTCGTTTACCATCATCAACAACAGCATGGCTATCTATACCAATATTATAGCCATCTACAAGTACAAACTTCTGCGGGTCCCCTAATATACGCCAACCCTGCTCCTCTTCGGTATCGTGAACTTCAGGAGTAGGAGATAAGATATTGAAATCGAGAAGACCTCCCATGACGTAGATCTTGCTCTTGATGGTGAATGCGTAGGGCTGTTGTCTTGGAAAATTCATGGGATGGGCTGATTTCTTCCAACCGACTCCGGGAGCGAGGGTGTCGAGATAGTAGACATCGGCCACAGCGGGGAAACATTTGTCCGACCAAACGGCGTACTCGGAAGAGGGGACCTCCTCTAGGCCCCCGATACTATATATGGTGGGTCCTACGACGGTGTAGCCGGCAAATAACCGGTTGTTGGGTTCTGAATCGAAGACTGGATCCACTGGTTCCTTCGATATTACCGGTCTTGATCACGAACCATTCGCACAGACGACTACCCACCACGACGTGGAGGTATATAGATACCTCATCATCACCTCCTTTATTTCCTCTTTCATTCTCTGGAACCGCAATTTCGCCCGCCCTCTGCATCTCAGATTCTCGATTACTTGCACAAGAGAAACCAACCCTAGGCCTAGGGCATGACTCTCTCTCTCTCTCTCTCTCTCTCTCTCTCTCTCTATGTATATATATACGAGTATATGTTTTGTTCCATCCGGGACTCTAACCTGTGCCGTTGGATCTGATCCAACGGCTGGGAGAAGGAGAGGGTTCTCGCGGGTCAAAGAATGGGTTATACAGACCCGGGTCGGAAGATAACTGGTCAAGCTCCAAAATCCTCCCCTGAAGCCCTTTTCAATGTTACGTTGAGAGACCGAGAGAGAGAACTCTCAAGAATCCAAGCAATTCACAAGTCATTCTCTCTCAAAGTTCTTCCCAAAAAATCCCACACTCAACAACTTGCAAAGAATCAACAAGCACTCAAACTACGTGCCGATTTCTTCGTAAGTTTCTACCTAAAATCACTTAACAAACCAAAATTCTTGAAGGTTTTCCAAAGATCAATCTCTTTTCAAAGGATTTCTTTGGAGTTCTTTCAAGTTTAAACCATTGTTCAAACTTTGTTCTTCAGTTCATTCAACTCGAAGATTCAAAGAGAGTTAACGTTTCCGCGATTTAACAACAAGCATTCAAGCCGTTGGAACGCCATCAATTTTGGAGATCGAATCAGAGGATTTTGTTCTTTTCTTTGTTAAAAGAACATTTATTAGAGAATTGTACCCCTCGCATTTAATTCAAATCAATAAAATATATTTTGTGCATATCTTTCTTGTCTTTATTACAGGACACGAAATTGTGTGTTACAAATTTGGCACGCCTGGGCTGAGGATTTTGGAGCTTGACCGGTTATCTTCCGATGTCTCTCCCATTCCTAACCCATTCTTTGACCTTTGAGAACCCTCTCTTCTCCCAGTTGGATCAAATCCACCACGAGAGTGGAGTCCGGATGGAACAAAACATATACTCGTTTATATATACATAGAGAGAGAGAGAGAGTCATGCCTTTTTTGGCCTAGGGTTGGTTTCTCTTGTGCAAGTAAACCAAATGGGTCGAGATGCAGAGGGCGGGCGAGTGCGGTTCAGAGAATGAAAGAGGAAATAAAGGAGGTGATGATGGGTATCTATATACCTCACGTCGTGGTGGGTAGTCCAACTATGAATGGTTCGTGATCAAGACCGTTTTGAGACTATCGAAGGAACAAAGAATGGATCCATTGATTAGAACCCAACAATTTTTTTATTTTTCGCTAACCGTCGTTTGGATCCAAATATAGTATCGGGGGCCCGAAAGGTCCCCTTTCAATGTATTTACCGTGAGTCGGACAAATGTTTCCCAGAGAAAATTGCTATGTCTACTATGAGGGTGTTTGGGAGACAATTTATTGCCTTTTCACATTTTCATTATCTCTTTCAGCCTGTTTGGGCGACTTCTAAGAAAACCCATTTCTTGAAAACGTATTCTCCATTTTTGAAGTTCTAGGCCAAAAGCCAAAAACTGCTCTAGACCTCCTTTTTAGATTCTACTTCTCATTTTGCATTCTCTCCCATTCCTACCCCTTTGTTTACGTTACCTTTGGATCCCCTTTCTTCCACCACACAACACAAACCACAGGAGAGAGGAGGAAGCCACAAGCCACAATCCTCAAATTCTTACCTCTGTCTTCGATTTCTATGGCAGGGCTTGATTTTGGTCTTGTTTTTGCCTGAGAACTAAATGATACTGGAAAAAAGGAAAGGAAAAAGAGAGGTGGGTGCTGAAATGGGGAATTTGGAGTGGAAGAGAGAGAGAGAGAGTTTGACCTGTGTGGAAGAAATTTCGAGAGGTCATGGATAGAAGATAGGCATCTTCTTCTGGGTTTGTACATTATTCACCCAAAATGTTTCAAAAAATTACGAAACGTACCATGGGTTTTGAGACCTTCTGTGGGTTTTTTTTATTTTTTATTTTTATTAACAAAAAATTAGTTGGACCATTTTTTTTTATTTTTCTGCAATTACTCCAATTTTGCGCATTTCTCATTAAATATGGGAGGCTTTCAATTACCCCCCCAAAAAAAGGAAGATCAAAAAAAATTTCAATTTTTTTGTTTCAAAATTAGACGGGTTGGGTTTACAAAAATATTTACCACTATAACTTTAAAAAAATTTGCTAAAAATAATATCCATACACATTCTTGGCCATGTTCCACTAACAAAAAAAACTAGTTTTCTTTTAGGAAAAATCTACAATACACACCCCCTTTTAGGGTGTACGATATGCACCCATTGTGTGGTCCATATTGTGACAGCCCTAAATTTTCTTTTCATAATTACAATTGGTCGCATAGAAATTTAGATTTTATGATCGTGTCCTATTTAATTATTTTTGCACCTTGGTTCGTGTTTAATTGGCATTACTATAGTTTGAGGATGCAAGCCTAATTTTATTGGACTATATTTATTTGGGCTATTATTATAATTGATTTGGATATTATTTTAAATATTCTAATTAACTACTTGGCTACAATTTAGGGTATATCACGTTTTCAGTGGGTGGTTACTATTCCACATAAGTAGATATATACTCATTCATTGATTGGTTAGGGTTATTATTAAGAGAACGTTTGAGAGAGGTAGAGGGAGCAGCAGCCACAGTCCGAGGGTTCCGATCTTATATTCCAGTCTTGATCTCGGGTAAGTTTTGTATTGCTCTTGGTTGTTCTCTTTTGATGATCAGGTCTGATGAGAGAGAGAGAGAGAGGATGAATGTGTGCTTGGGTGATTTGTGTAGGATGGAGTGGGACCGAGTGTCGGTTTCTGCGTGTGTGAATTTGGTGAATTGGGGTGCACATTGGGGTGGAGGATTGATATCCTTAGAGATTAACAAGGCAGCAAGTATTTGTCTCTTTTAGAGTTAACATTGATAATTTACGTTTGAAGTCTCGAAGTGTAATGGCTTTGGAAGTTTGGATTGGCTATGGTTTGGAGGGTAGTATTTTATCACTCGAACACAAACAAAATAGGGCGGCTGGGTTGGGATGGTGATGTGCTTCCAGGGATTAAAATTCTTGAAGGGATGATTTGTTGGCTACTGGTGGGTTGGTGAATTAGGCTAGCCTTAGGTATTTTAATAGCAAATGTTATTTCCTAGCTTACGTAATTAATACTTGAACTAGTTAGTCACATTGCATATGGTTCTTTTTGTTCAGGTTAGCCTCTCTTTGCGTATTCGAGTTGCATTACCTATGGACGCAGGTGAGTGGTTAAGTATGTTACGTATTTTCGAAACTTCCCCGTTCCCTTAAACTATTCTATGAAAATTTTAGAATTGTTAATTGGAAAAGCGAATTATTTATATTTGGTTGGTTAAATTGGCACGCGATAAAATGTATTCTTTTTGGTGAGAACTTCATGGATATTATTGGGAAATTTTATTATTGGAAGTCCAGGGAAATTATTCCTTTGTATAGGTGACCCTGGCCATTAGGGAAGAGACCCGGGTTAGGCCGGTGACCCTTTTGCTCAACGGCTGTCTTTTCGCCGGATCGACTTAGGGAAGAGTACCACGGTTTGCCAACACCTGGTGACTCTAAGTTCGATATTGGATCCAATCTTGAGATAATTATATTGTTGGCCATGGTACTATTTGGTTGTGGTTCCCCATTATTGTTGGATATCATCTGGTGATCACCATGGAAATTTATTATTGTTTTATGGTACATCGTGTATGCCAAATTATGTTTACTTGGAAATCTATTTTTATCTCTGCTTTTGAACTTTATTTAATACACATGCTTTGCCATTCATTCACCGAGCTTGTCATCGGTGTGGATTTATTCCAACATCATTTTCAGTAATCAGTCGATAAGTGAGGACTTTCATGGGGAGTTATTGTGTCGATCCAAGGATGTTGCATTCTAGTTTTATAATTTTATTTATCGCTTCCGCACTTTGTTAAACCTTTTATAATAGAAATTGAAACTCCCTTTTCTATTGGTAATATATTCTTATCATTTTGGTTTATGGGATGGTTGTGCCCCATGGCTTTGATTTGGGATATATCTGGCTTTGGTATGGTTTGATAGCAAAGAAAATGGATATGTTAAGTCACGGCCGGTTTCTCATTTTGGGGTGTGACATTTGACATTCGTAACATTTTCTTGGGTTTCGTAACTTTTATACTAAGAATTCGTAACTTTTGGATAATAAGATTCGTAACATTTTCTTTCATTTCATAACTTTTCGTGTGTTTCGTAACTTTTCGTGGGTTTCGTAACTTTTCTCAAATATGATTTGTAACATTTTTGTTTCGTAGTTTTCCATCATCTTTGCTTTCAAATTTCAACCATTTTGTACAAATAATAGCAAAAGGTTCGGTTTTCAAGTATGAGCTTGAAAAACTTGTGTTAAGAGAACGTGGAACTAGAGTATTTACCTTGCAAGGAGGACTGTTGAAGTTATAGAGAGAAGGCTAAGACTTTTATAAGGTTTGTATGTATTGGGAAAAGCTTATGATTGTCTCCTTTATACTCCTTATTTTTCCACAAGGGTTCTAATTCTTCAGGTTTTATCACTTCTTGTATAGTTGTATGATCAAATAACTAGGTTACAAATTGAAAACTGCCTTTAAAATGTCCTTCCAGATTGTAGGATCATAAGGATATTGGAGCTGCAGGCTAAAATTTGGATATCAATATTGCCATAATGTAATCCTCTGAAATTGAGTCTGTGGTAACAATGTTGAGTCAACAAATTTAAATCCCATTGATCAAAGAATTGCCACAAGAAGACTTGTATGGACAGCATTAGAATGACTCTTCTTGGCTTCTTTCTCAAGTTAAGACCATCTTTGATGAGTTGATAATTTGGGTTTCAGTTTCAAGGAGAGCATGGATGGAAGCCATTAAATTACACTGGGCTATGTTAAAAGATTCTAGCTAAAAGCCAAACTGTTTAAGTTGGACGTATTTTCGTGAATATGGTTACTTTACGACGGGGCTTACTACTACTGTCGTCATTGGTTTATCTATTTCTTATATCAGAAAGGACAAAAAGGGTTGATAATTGCAGCTTTATGCAGATGTCATGTGTCTGTGGGAAGACATTTATAGGAATGGGGGATAATACAAGGGTAATTTTTCACCCCCTCAAAACCATCCTCAACTATACCTCTTTTATCCACCACCCAAACTAATTTAACCTATATTTTCGCCCCCTCTATTTAAATTTACCTCACCCCTTCTCCGGATAATTTTTGGGCACCCCGGACCTCCCTAAAAATATCCGGCTCTAGAGGGGTAGGTTTTGTCTTTCCAATCTTTATCCCCCTCCTCCAACCCCCATTTCAAATTTACTAAGTCTTTCTAAAAACAAAAGAAAATTTTCCCACAGAACTATAAAAAAATTACAGACCATCTTGGTATAATTAATAATATCAAATTAGTGAAGCTCCCATGGTGGTTTTGTTGGAAAAAAAAAATTAGTGAACTTTCATGGAAATGGATTTTAAAGATTTTCGATTTTTTGTTTGGATGGATTTCAAATCTTGAAAGAGAACTCCAATTTCCCTCAAGGGTTTCATTGAATTCGAAATAGCCTTCGATTTTGGGTTTGGATCATCATTGGGTTTGGGTTGGGAGAGAGAGAGAGTCCGTGGAAAACTGGAAAAAGAAAACAAATTAGTTGCATTCTCTGGAAAAGAAACATAAATATGGAAATTGATGATTAGACCCTATCCAACTATTTTTTTTCCAATTCTTCCATGTTAAGCTAGATTAATTTTATTGCTCTTAATTGAAAAAAATAATCATTTTTGAAAAAAAGCAAAAGATTAATTTGTTTTCTTCATCCAATTTTTTATAAAACATCCAAACCAAGTGGAATTTAATCGGGATCCTCATCCATCATCCCTTTTATCCCCTTCCATAAACATCAAAATATAGCTTCAAAAATAATACCTCATCTTATCCTATCAAAAATAAATAAATAAAAGAAAATTTTGATACAAATGACTAATACAAGGGAATCACCATTTCCCTCAACTATACCTCTTTTACCCAAGACACCCCTAAACTAATTTAACCTGGAGACCCCCTTTCTATTTAAATTTATCCTGACACCCTTTTTAGCACTCTTAAATCCACTTCCAAATAATGAAATGTAAGTTTTCTTTCCAATATTGCCCTCCCCTAATTTCAATATTATTACTAAGTCTTCATACCAAATCCTTAAAAATACAATGAGCATAATAATTTCTCAAATCAGCCATCTTCATAATTAATAATATCAAATTAGTCAAAATAGATAAAATGGATTTTAAGTTTTGATTTTTCAATGGGTCTTCAAATCTTGAAAGAAACTCCAATTTCTTAACATTTCATAATATCTTAAAATCCCGAATGAATCAATGAATCATCATGGTTCTTCCCCAATTTCATGGTAAATCCCAAAGTTCTTACTCTTTTCATATACTATTCTAAATGACACCTTGATGATGGTTTTTTTCCTTTGAGACCATGTTATAGCTAGATTAATTGTTGCTCTTGTTTGCTAATATAATACAGAATTATTTGATATAGCTAGATTAATTGTTTTCTTTGAATTTTTGTTGGCGAAAGTGGAATTTAATCGGATCTGAATCATCCCTTTTACTCCATAGCTCTCTAAAATATAGCTTCATTCGAAAGTACTGCACGTGGCTTTCTATCTTACCCTATGAACATTTAAATATAAGAGGTAGATGGGATGGCTTGATGAACATTGCCGTGGGTCATTAATATAGGTCCGACTTAATCACTTTTTGATCTTGAAGATCCTATTAGGAAAGTATATACACACAAGGAAGAACATTATAGAAATCTTGGATTAACTTTCAGAGACTTCTTGGGAAAGAAGTCCTTTTTAATATCCTTGCGCACTATAACGACTAAAGAATCCTCCTATGTTTGTTTACTTTCAAATATTTCTTTGTAATTTGTCTTTGGTTTTTGAATCTTCTCTCTCTCACTCTCCTCTCTCTCTCTCTCTCTCTCTCTCTCTCTCTCATTTCTCTCTCTCTCTCTCTCTCTCTCTCTCGGATGAAGCTATTGTGGAATTGTTGATGAAGATGGGGACACACATTGCCGTGGCAATGTCTTTGGCGTCTCGAAAGAACCCTCGGAAAATATTTCATGTGTGGGCGGTGTAACCCATGAGGAGGTGGATCCCGATTTCTTCCTAAGTCGTGTTCCATTCGATATAGATACTTTGTCACCGTTTATAACTTGGTAGTTCCATTCTAATAACTTGGTAACAACCCAAGAGTTTGCTATATCATGTACAATGGAGGAAAGCATTTGAATATATCAGGTTCTCCATGTTAAATGTTGATATGTCATTCTTTATAACCTACCATAGCAGAAATGAAGGGTAACATACTTGGGATTGTTTGATTGTCTGGGAAGGTGCATTTTGAAAAGCCGGTGAACACCGAATATGAATTTTGTTGATCCTTTAATGCTACTACGATACTAAACACAAAATCCAAAAGCATGTTGAATCTCCTAAAGCCCTTTCTTATCACTCTTTGCATCTGGCAATTTGGCATGCTTTGGATAGATGCAAACAAAGAAGTCTCGATCAAGCATTCCGATAACCTTGTAACGAAAATTCTTTCTCACTAGCTAAGACTCCTAAAGTGATTCCTAAGTTGTTCTCATCTGGTCGTAGCAAAGAACAAATTGGAAGGCCAAGGAGGACATGACACTAGTAACTTCACTTGCACTCCATAAATATATATGCCACCAATAACTAGAAATGTGGAAGCCAATGGTTACTTTGTTACATAGTATAATCCAACACACTGGATAACTGATACACATGCCTTATCCAAATGTCACTAAATTGCAGGAATACAAAAATTTTCTTTTTGCCTTTTTTTTTCTTTTTCATTTTAGGAGGTTAGAATCACCATTTCACCGCATTGGCCAAAGCTGGTTCCAAGTTCCCAAGCATGGAGATTTCTCAAATTCGGGACTGGTGAAATCTTTATTCTCATTTTTGTTGATCCACTAATGGCTTAAGATGTTCCTTAAAAAGATGAAAAGAACACTTGACAATCCTTAAAAATACAATGAGCATAAGGATTTCTCAGAAACCATCAAGTTGAAGGCCAGATCATTCAAAATAGATAGGAAAGGTTGGATATCTTGACCCAAGCCAACAAAATTTCCATAACACATTCTCTAATCTTAACATTTTGTATACATATCTTAAACATGATCGGTCACTTTTAAACCTGAAAAAAATATATGGTGAAAGCAAAGCCAACTAGCACTACGACACCTTGAGGAATTTCGTTCATTTGAGACCATACTAGCACCCCAAAGGTCCTTGTTCTTACTTTTGCTCCATAGTTGTTCGGTTTTTGCGCAAATTGAAATTTGAATCTCTAATCTAGTTTTAAAGGAGTTTAGTACTTGATTGCTATCTTACCCTTCACCATTTACAATGCATGCTCGATTGCTCGTCTATGAACATAGAAGTTGAAGAGGTAGATTAGAGGCTCTAAAGGCGTTGGTGGTTTAAATGACTGTCCTTTTTGGTCTATGACCAAACCAATAAGTACGAGCAATGAAGTATTCCCAAGGTGGAGAGGTGAAAGAAGTCGGTTATTCCTTCCAAGTACACTTAAAATCCCTCCCGAGTCACTCATCAAAGTAACTGGGCTTTTGTTTCTCCAAGTCACTAGCCCAACCTCTGAAAGGGGACACACATTTGCTTGAGACCGAATGTATGCAAAATCCAATTAGTGCCCATACTACATGTGTGGCAGTTCCTTTCGTTTAGTTGTGAACGACCCTAAATGCAATGCTAGACCAATTCTAGATACCATGAACTCCATCTCGTTTTATATCTGCCTTTATCAAATTCCAATTTCCAACCCCAACAACACAAAGCAAACCATGGAAGGAAAGGGAATATATCAAAATCTAAATGTCGGGCATATGTCATTCTTTCGTCTCCAGAGCAGAGAATGGAAGGGAAAGGGAATAATCGTTTTGGGATCGCAATAAAGCCAGGAACCTAGATAGAGTAACTAGTAGTCCTTTTTATACCACCTCTCCAAACACAAAATCTTGAGCACCCATAAAGGTGACCACCACATTTGCCTCCCATCGATATTTGACCAATTAGAATTGAGATCTTGTAAACAGGAAGCCCACCCACACATAGCCGCCGGTTGTCCGCCTTCCCACCATAGTTATTCATGGTAGTTGGGTTAGAAAGCATGTCCTTGGGGTTGCTTGTAGGATCTCAAATTGAAGGCGATGGGGTTGCTTTTCTCCACCAAGAAAAAAGATTAATTTGGTTTGATCATTGGAGTAAAATAAAATTTGATTTTTTCCATTGTAAGTCATTTTAGTGAGGGCTCAATAATATATTGGTGCTGGTTCCATTTTTAGTGAGAGCTCACTAATTGGTGAGTCTCTTTTGTTGTCACTTAGAGTGGCATTTTGGTTATTCTTGCAATAAGGTTAGTTATCATTCTGTAAGTCGTTTAGGGATTTTGTATAAGAAGAGAAGAGTCGTCATTTGTAAAGCAAGAAGAGAGAGAACAGAGAAAAACATGAATGGGAAATAGAGTTTATTGAATTGTGATTTTGTTAGATTCTTCTTCTCTGTGTAATTGTGGTTAGTATTGATAATTCCATATGGTATCAGAGCTACACGACGAGAGTCAGAAGTTTGTCAAGGATTCTTTGATTATTGGATAAGTGTTTCTTCTCAATCGCATTCATGGCTTCTCTATCAGTAACAATTCCACCTTCTTTAGCATTTCTTGTTTCGAATTTCAATTCATTGGTGAAATATCAAGTTATACAGTGATAATTACCTTCTTTGGAAAGTACATTCGATGAGCTAGTTACTATGCTCAAGGGAGAAGATAGAGAAATGATTAAAGATGATGATTCTAGTGTTGAAAGTTCTGTACTTGTGGCTCACACACTTCTACTGTAATTTCTGGACATGGTACCAATTCTTCATCAAATGTTTCATCAGTAGGGCAGTCACCACAAATGAATCAAGTTCAGTCTTCCACTAACATACCAATGGATCAAGTTCAGCCTCAGTTTACTGCTTTTCAGCCTTTTGGGCCACATCCTTCCTTTTATCCTCAACAACAATTTGCTCAAAATCAGTTCAGACCGGAGGATTTAACAGCTCTCCTAGTAGAAGTAAGGCAAAACAAAAGTTTAGGAGATGATAAAAGGAGAAAAGCTAAACCACAACTTTCACATCGCTCTATCCCAACATGGCCTCCACCCACCTCCCCAAATAAGCCTGAAACAAACGATTACAAGACCTTATTACTGACGAAACTACTACAAATACTAAATTTGAGAATTGCATTGAAATAGGAAATTCCTAACAATCTAAAATGGAAAAATGGGGGAATGGAAAGCCACAAACTTTAATAAGCGATTTACAAAATTTACAAACAAAGAACCCACATCTCGGGCCTCTTTTCAGATATGATTCCTCTGCACTACCAATCTTCTATTTCATCGTCGCTGGTCTCGCTACCTTTGTCATCGAAACTAGTGCCATCAGCACTTTCATCATCCAACATCAGATCCTTGTCTGATACGTTTTGAGATTCAAGACCTTTGGATTCTCTAAACCCGAGCCATTTAAGGGCAGGTTTAAACTCAGTAGCAACAACTGACAAGTCAGATAACCTCATGCCATCATGCACGATGCATCTCTGCCTTACCATCTCTAACTGAAATCAAATGAGAACACAAAAGCCATTCATGAGGATGGAAGCAGACATCATAAAAGTAAACAGAATGGTCACGCTTCTATTGAGTTTGCAACCTAGTGAGTTACTACAAAGAGTATGGTCTGCCCGGATGTAATCCCGAATCAGATAGCTAGAAATAGATTGAACTTTTACCCCTTTTTGTCGTTTATGCAAAAAAGAAGTCAGTGAAAATGGAGACCGAAGTACGCGGTCGCTGGAAATTGCATGAACAGCAGATAAGTAGCTCCCAGAAGCACAACCATAAGGGAAATAGCATCTGTGTTACCTTCTGGAGTCCTAATTCTTGAATTCACATTAAAACCATTTCACCAACACAAAAATTAATACAAACAAGATCATTTATGACTTTATGTAGTGTCCCATCAATCATTTTCTCTCAAAGAAAGTCGGTCCGGACTTTGGAACACCACATCAGCATGCTGCTGTGGCGTGTACGATTAATAGAGGTGCAGAATGTATGTGGGTGAGCGACACACTAGCCACTTTTCTAACTATATTTCAAACGTAATGGTACTTTCTCAAATTTCTAAATCCCAGTTACTTGGGGACAGTGCCACCGTGGTGTTCCAGACCCATGCAAAAAATGCTCCCACAGGGTTTCACTTGAGGTGTGGGTTTCACTTGAGGAATGCTCTCAGTTTTCTGACTTAGAATTGGGAAAATGCACCGCGATTAAAACAAACCTTATTGTAGCGTAATGATTGCTCAACCTGCCAGAGACTTGGACGTCGAATAGTATGCCACCTGATTGCAACAGGAATTTACGATTATACTCAACTTATAGAAGTCATTGCTGGAGCTTGAAACAGTGATTGATAATAGATTAATGAAAGAATAAAGAAGTAATACATAAATAAATACCTCGAAGACGACGGATGAAAATTTCCAAATAGCACCCCTCGGACAGCGACTGAAGCAGCAGCAGACTGTATAACATTCTCTGCCTCATAATTTCTGGTTATCGTTCCACTTAGTGAAGCAAGAAGGGAGTCGGCATCACTGAGGTATGAAGTCACCACACAAGCATCATCTATTGCCTCCTCACTCAGGAAATCTAGAACTACAAGAAAGTTGGACGTGAGAGCCACTGAAAATTGTTCGCAGCTGGTTTAACAATTTAATCGCAGGAAAACATTACCCGCTTTAACTCGTGCATGACCTTGGGAATGTATTTCTAATTTTTTGTCAAAAAAGGAAAGGAAAAAAAAGAAAAGAAAAGAAGAAGAACTGCATTTGTTTCCCATCTCCTTTCCTTCTACTTCTTGTATGCTATTCCGGACCCTCCAATTCCAAACATAGGATTCTCTTATACTAGCAGGAAGGCCCATTGGGAAACTAGAAATATATGAGGATTCCACTGGTAATCTCAACAAACTATATCACTATCTTAAGGCTGCATTTCAATCATGGATCTGTAAACGGAGTTGCCAAAGTAAGAGAAAATGGCAAAGAAACTAATAAGTAAATTGAGCAAAAACACCCAAGGATTACAGAAAAAGGCAGGGAACAAAAGATGCGAAAATGAAAAAGAATAGTAGAATACATAAAGAGACTTGACGCAAACAGAAGTACATCCATTGACTTTGTACATTTTCAATCCAAATCATTAAAAAAATGTTAAGCATGCTATTTAAAAGAGCAGAACCTCGTTAGACAAACATTACTGAAAGAAATCGTTTCTCAAATTGAAGAGTTGCATTGATTTACAACTAGGCGACCAAGTTCTTATCAAATCATCATCCAACAACACTACTTTGCATGAGACTTTATGAACTTGAGTTGTCAATGTAACATCAGACATGGGGATCGCCCTATCAACAAGCACTTCCATACAATTTTGATACAGCAAAATGAATGCTAGCTTGGTAAACAAGTTTTGGTTGTTTGTGGAAGCCTGAAGGAAACATAAACATGCACAAACCAACCCTACAAAGGGATTAATGCCTATGAACATTGTTGGGCATGGACACTGAATTTAAAACCTAAACACAAGGTCAAGCTGGCCTCAAAACCGCGGCAGTTGCAACCCACTCCAAACGCAAGTGCACAAACAGACACTGTGCGAGGGGGGGTGTGGGTATGGTGTGGGTGACAACGCGCGCGCGCAACCCACTCCATTACATGCTCTGATGGACCTTCTGGGCTTCCCACCAGTAATGCACTTTATATAGTATACCAGGCAAAAGAAAAAAGTTCTACAATGTTCGCAACCTCTGCAACCATGAAGTTTGTCACCACTTTTTCTGGGAGGGTACGAAATTACCATTTTCATGCAGAAAATCAGTGACAGGCCTTGCTTGACCATGTGCTTTACAAAGAACCTTTTCTGGAGCATCCATTTTTCCCGGAAGTCTGGCAAATCTCTCCTTCAAAAGAAATGCATCTTGCTCTACATAAGAATATAATATCAACTTAGAAAGTAGACACCAAAAAGTCAATGGAGAATGAAAACGTTACACACACAAAACCTGTCTCAGGGACCTCAACATATGATTAAAAAGAGAGCCACATCTATATTTCCAGTGTATTTGTGTGCATGTGTATATATGTTGGATATTCCGTAGTGGTACTAGTAAGAAACATGTTATTCAAACCATCCTGAAATAGGAATGGCATCAACATTGACTTGCTTTATCATGTACAATCTTTAGCTTACATAAATCCCATCACTCCATCAGAACTCACCAAATGAAGTAGAATTTTCTGTCTCTCTTTTGTTGTGAAGAAATTTGCCAAGGGCATGAAACAGAGAGAGAGTTTCATCTCTCCCAAATGGTAAAGAAAATCTATCATCCAGGCAATTCATCTCATCTGATCGTTCTTTCAAATAAGTAGGAGTACCATTGGACAAGGATAATGAAAGCCTGTGGTGTGGTTTCACACCAAAGTACTGTAGAGATGTGATTGCATGTCTGATATCACCTCCACTGGCTTTCGCTATTATATCTATTTGTTCACCATCCACATTCAAGTGCTCTTCTCTGCATATTCTGGAAAGTGCCTTCTTAATGGAGTTTACTGTAATAGGATTGAAAGCCACCTGAAAGATTTCCCTAAGTAAATTGAAATAAGCATTCAGTAGATGACTTGGATCAAGTATAAATAAAGTTGAATAAAAAGCACAACCTTACAAGCACCAGCTCTCTGAAGAGATAACTGAAGTTCTTCCCAGTTCTGTGGGCTATTATCTGAAGAGTTGGCCTCACCACAGTTGGTTATGGATATGACTGTTGGAACAAGAGCAGATTGCACAAGAAGATGCAAACACTTGTTTAGTTTTTCATAAGCAACTCTACCATTGGCCACAGGAAGATCATCAATTAGGAGTATCATTGACGCTTGTGATCCTCCGCTAAATGATGAGGGAATTAATCCGTACTTCCTTGTCCTCTCAACGAAATTTTCAAACTCATCCAACTTTGACATGTAGCGTACTCCTAGTAACAAGGACACAGGCATACAATGAGGAAATAATAAACTGCTAGTGATTTGCATTCTCATCCTGATGAAAATACATCTCTACACTTGCATGGTGACAGGAAAACAGTACTGCTGATTATAAACTCATAAGACGTACCTGAATTGGAGTTGTGCAAATGTTCCTGCCAAATTGTTGGAGTAGGCGTGTTCCACTCACATACTGTGGCTCCAAGATGAGATGCAATCACATGAACAGTCACCTACAAGACGAGAAAGCATCAAACTCGAATGTTATTTCAGTCCTATAGCATAAACTTAAGGTAAAAGGGAAATATTTTTGCCTATATTTAAATTACAGGATGAAAGGCTAAACCTATGGAAGACTAATAGCGACAACATACAGATTTTCCAACTCCAGCTTGTCCACTGATGACCAGGACATTATTGCAAAATTCCTCCTGCAATTAACGAAGAAATGAGTTTCCACAAATGCTGAAGGACCAAAATGCATATATGCACATGCAAATGAAATTATAGGATGGAAGGAAGTAGAAATTGAGTGAAAAAATACCAACAAAAAATTAACCAATAATTCAAAGTGACAGGTCAAAGAATAAGCCAATAATTTTTCCAGGCCAGGTTGATACAAGAGGCAGATACTTCTTTTACGTAAATAAGTTAGCATTTCACTCCCCTGCTCTCAGGAAGACAGGAAACTTGAGTCCCAGATCCAAAATTCTCAAGGTTTAATTAATATTCACATAAGACCACTGCTGGGATGACAAGGCAAGCAATCCTCTTACAGTGAAAAATTGGAAGGAAAAACATGAGCAACAGTCAGGAAGCCAAACAATAATAAGCTGCTGGTCTTCGCATCTAGGGATTTCAGGAAGACTTTTTGTTGAACATTGGCATTGTACAGCTTGGGTAAATGGTCTTCTCATCAGTTAAAGTTATTAATTCATGTGCAGTTCAGATCAATACCTATAAACAAAAGACTTTAGTCCTTTAGTACACTAATTAAAATGTACCCCAAAATTCACACGACAAAAGTTTTATCCTGATTAGCCATCTTTTTACTTGAGCCCAGGATGACTAGGGGATGAAGGATGTATGCTACAAAAGCAAGCTCATGCAATAATTATCACCAATTTCATTTTTACAAATATCATTAGCTTTGTCACCTGATTGTCCCAGTGAAACTTCAACTAATCCAAAGTGTGTGAAGAATAAGGCTGCGACATGGATCCAGTTCCAGCCTACCACTCAAAATTAGACGGAAGAGTCGCAATATGGTCAATGAGGCTTGCAGCCAGCACAAGAAGGAAAACCACATATACAGGAAGAGTTATACAATAAAAAAACACTTCCCGGATACAAGCCACCAAGCCAATTGAAAATAAAAGACATACAACCATCCAAAGTTTTATGCGTGTTACTATTGATGCTCAACACTTAAGCAATAGTGAAATTAAGAACATCAATTATTCCGCGGTTTATGGATCCAACAAATAGTCAGAATGGGAAACATCATTGCTTTAGAAATTTAAATCTCGTAACATTCATGATTATTGTACCTTTTGCCTTTTCAATCTTTTTTCAACCCACATTTTAACTTCTTCAACCTGCACATCCAAGAGCCAAGGAGATATCACTGAAGAGTTCATAACTGTGAATTAAAGCAAACTAACTTTACCTTCTTTTTGTGAACAGCTAACTCTTCCAAGGAACAGGGCTTATATTTATCCACCCATAAGTCCTTCCCGTTGCTCCTTCCAGAACCTGATTTCAATTTTAAAATCACCTCAGGAGTGAAGTGAAAAGATTATACCATAAAGAAGATTATTACCCACCATCCAAACAAAAAGTGCAGAGAATGGTATTCTAGAGATGGTAAATTTAGTTAACTTGTATCAAGGACATAGTGAGAATGATATTCTAGAGATGGTAAATTTAGTTAACTCGTATCAAGAACATAGTGACCAATAAGATACAAAACAGAAATAAAATCTCTACAAAACGTAACGTATCTTAAAGGCAAAACCTATACTGATCTCATACCAGTAGACATCCTGAAACCACTAAAGCCTTCATCGAAATCCTCACAGAACAGTTTGATCTGCAGGAGGCAACATCAAATGTCAGATTCTCTACACTTCAAAAAAAAAAAAAAAAAAACAAACAAACTTAGATACAACTCTTCACTCACCCCACCCAAAAAAAATGATGAGAAAATAAGGGCACAATCCAGAATCCACATGGACATCTGTAGCAGCCTTGTTTTTCCTATGGGAGGGTGTTTTTCATTCAACACTTTGTTGGATGTTTTGTGTTTGCTTCTTTTGGGGGTTAAATGTTAAGCACGCGATTTGCTAGGATTTGGGTGCTGGCCTAGTTAGGATGTATATCTCCCAGCTATCACACTATATTTAATCCATCTCAATGCACCCTTTATCGATTATGAATAAAATTTATTTCCCGGTCAAAAAAAAAAAAAAAAAAAAAGGCCAGAGCTAAAATCATGCTTGCCACCAAAAAATAAAAAACTGAACAAGGATCAATTGAGTCCTACTGGGTTGCTGTCATATAATTATCTAATATGCAAGATTTTGAGAGGAGAAAAATGGACAGTAAAGTAAGTAACTGTTTCGGGGTTGGGAACAAATCCATAATACAAGAGTGATTTTGAGAGCATCAAATCTGTGCCTTCTGTATAAGAATTGAGAGAATATGGGTTCTGGAGTTGATAATATACAAGCCTGCGCTTCCAATATCAATTCCAAACCGAAAGTTCCATATTGCCAAACGCACGCAAATCTTTCAAACAGCTTCACATCAACTTAGGAACTCAAACCAAATGTACAACCTCAAAACTGAATAAACTTCAATTCAACTCAACTCAACTCCATTTATAATACCTCATCAAAACCATTGGATTCTTTGCACGAAATAGCACAAGAATCCGAGAGGCGTGCCTTCTTGGACCTTGTACTATTCGCACGAGGCACCGATGATGGTCTCGATTTCGCCTTCGAGTTTCTGGTCTTGGAACGCAATGAGAATCTTTTATCATCGTCGTCTGATGAGGACAGCACAACCGTCTTCCTCTTCCCCATCGATTGATAATGCAAACCCCAAGTAATAGAGTTCAGGTGCAGAAACAACTAGTAGGTTCCTTGTCCATGATCAGAGAAAAGTAAAACCCTAACTGAAGAAAAAAAACCTATCAAGCAACAAAGTGAGAGCGTCGAATCCGCAACCTCAAAAGAATTAACCAAAACAGAAATGTATTACAAAATGAAGAGAAAGAATCGATATAGAGTTGTATATGTATATATGGGTTCGGAAAAAAAGGGCGGGGGTTTAGGGGGGAGGACAACAGCGTAGGGCAGAAGATGGAGGGAAAATGATTTACAGAGAATTGGCGCATTTTATTGAGGTTGATGATGATAGTGGGAGTAAAATGTGGGATTAAATACACGGATAGTCCCCTGACTATGACCTATAACGTAACAGTCCTCAAGTCGAAGGATTAAATACACGGATACTCCCCGGAGACTGTGACCTATTACTAACAGTTCTCAAGTGGAAGTTTACTCACTTTCATCATCCATTAGGGTGTAATATAAGACATGGACCCTCATTTTCTTTAAAAATCCATCGTTCCATAAACTGGTTTAGAAACTAATTTATTGTGTTTTATGATACAGGTCATTCTCTTATAGCACATCAAGTCAAAAAGTCAACTTAAACTAATTTATGACTTAAGTCAATTTCTAGAACAACCCTTAACTATTGTTTAGCTTAATCAGTTAAGGGCATCTCTAATAATGGAGTTATTAATTAGTTCAGATTATAATTCAGTCGGTTGATATTAGTGTTTTATGTGTTCCCAATAATGGAGTTAAAGTGTGCCAGTGATTTTTAGAAAAAAAAAAAAAAACTCAAACTTTAACTTTAGTTGTACGGGTAATCTCACCCAAGGGAGGAGAGAGTTGAAGAAAGTTGTATGCTTGCATGAGAAATATCATCTAAATGGCATAAAGTGCAGTGGTCTTAACTACAATTTTTGAAAAGGGGCTCCTTACCTGGGTGCCAGTAGCGAGACACAAAAGTCAGAGCAGGTCGGCAGGCGAAGCAAGACAGAATGGGCGAGCACTTCTAACCTAGCCAAAACCCAGTTCTAACTGACGGGCACTGGTAGCTTGCTTTTACCGCTCTGACAGCTTTCTATCCTTCCACCGATGTGTTGAGGTATGGCTCAACCCCTTCGGGCCGAGGGCCTCTCTTCATGTATAAAGTCTGGAATAGGGTTAGGCTTTTCCCTGAGGGATCTAATTTGTTGAAGTCAATAAGCATGAAACATAGATTGAAAACATGTACCGTGCACTCTAAAACGACTTCTTTTTGGAGCAAGTCTAGTGCTTCCTTAAATGTGGTTCGATGGGGCTCAATTCGAGATGTCACACAAACGATCCGAACAGTTCAATAACTTTAAATATGAGAGATAATTTTACATACTTGAGTAAAAATGGTTCATAACTTTTTTAAAAATTATCCTTAAAATCTAGTACCATATATATAATATTTGGAGTTGTGCACATGTCAAGCACCCTGACATCCCCGTGTCCTCCCCTCTCGATCACATGATAATATTTAAGATAGATTGGTTGAAATATACGATCCATCACATGAGTTTTTAAAATAACTGCATTCTAAAACTATACTTTAATATTAGGAAATGTAACATTTTTTTGCCCAGCGGAAAAAATGAATACTACTAGTAATTTTTAATTGGATTGTAATCCAAAAGGAAACAATTTAAAACATGGGCCCCAAAATTGCAAAAGGACTGGTCACCAAGACAAACCTCCAAAACCTCCACTCGAAACGAACGTCGTCTTCACCTACCTACAAATCTCGCTTTCCCGTTCTTAAGCCCAAATTCGCATCTCTCTCTCTCTCCTAAACCACAGCCAACCAGCCATGGTCTCCTCCTCTCTATCTCCCAACCACATTCTCTCTCTCTCCAAATCCACTACCACCACCGAAATCTTCCTCCCCTTCCGAATCCCCGACTCTGCCTTTCTCCGACGCTCTTCTCTCTCTTCCCCATTGAACCTCGAGCTTAATTCTTGTTCGAATGTCGCTCGAAGACAGTTGAGAGTGAGTGCCACAGTTCAGGTGATTGACCAGTCACCGAGTAAAACGACCCCCAATGTTCCTACAATCGTTGAGGTCGATTTGGGCAATCGGAGCTACCCGATTTATATCGGGTCTGGACTTCTCGATCAACCGGATCTTCTCCAGAGGTACTCAGTTTCTCACTCTTCTCATCGCTGTCCAATTCCGGTTTTGTTCACATTAAGTTTTGGTAGGGTGGGAATTTTCGTGGTACATATCAGAATCTTATTTATAAATTTTCACAATATTTTTCAAAACTTAATGTAACTCATGTCACGTCAAAAAGTCATATTTTTAGCTAAATTTTTATTTTATTAACTTGAAAGTTCATCCAACTAATGTGTATAAAATTACTCATAAAAATGTTTATTTTTAGCTCAATTATATAGATTTATTTTATTTTTTGGGACTCAGTTTAGCTATCAACTCCTTAGGGCCCTTTTTGGTGGCAGTCCGCACGAAACTTATAATGTATTGAGTAATGTAGTCAAATCCTTCATTTGAAACCCACATAAATTCCAAATTGAGTGTTGTGGGTTATAGAGCTGTCTTCCCCTTCGATATTCAGGTCAAGATGCAACAGAACGTAACGCTGGGAAGGTGAAATTGGTATTGACAATTGAAGGCGAAGAAGGCACAGTTTTGGACATGGAAATTTTGAAATGTGCTACGAATTTGATTCGCTTACAATGGCTTCTGAAGCGGTGAAGCTGTTGCACAATCAATTTTTTTTGGTTTTAGTCCAACCCCTGTCGTATTTAGGCGGCCCTAGAATAATTTAATTGTCTTTTCTAGTTTTCTCAAGCTGCTCTTTTGAGCGAACTGCTTATAGTGAGGTAAGTTGATTCATGAAATGAGATGTGAATACGGATTCTCAGGTCATTTTGATGTAAGATGCCTTCTTACATTTAAAGAATTATTGCTCGTGGATATCCATATTTACGTGAACCCAGACTTTCACCTAGAAAGCAAATGATCTGCTATAGATTGGAACTCAGTGCATTGAGGCCATACTCATTATCAGGTCCTTACATGGCATTGACGAGTTCTCTTTCATGTTGTGTTGCAAAACACTGAAACAGTCTGTATGTGTCTGGCTTGAGTTCCTACACCTCAGCAGTTTGGTCAGCTTCTTTCCTCCTTGTTGGTTGGTTATCAGTTTCCTGCTTTTTCAGCCATCGGGAATGGTTCCACAAAAGGGATATAACTATAGCTCTGTAATGTTTCAACTTGACTAAGTCTACCCTTTTGTGTCCTCTGAAACTGGACAACTGAAGTACTGAACTATACAATTTAAGATTTCAAATGTACTTTTGACTTAACAAACTTTCCACATCCCGTTGCATGGTAAGTCTTTGTATCTTGCTTACTTCTTTAACAGTGAAAAAAACGACATAGTGATAAAAGGTTTTTTTTTGCCCATGAGAGAAAAGGAATTGAACCAGTTTGGAAATTCAATATTTTGGTGTTTTCTCTGTTATTTTAGTTTTGTGTTTTGTTATTCTGTAGGCATGTTCACGGCAAGAGAGTCCTTGTAGTCACTAACACCTCAATTGCCCCAATCTACTTGGATAAAGTTGTTAGTGCTCTAACATATGGGAACCCAAATGTTTCAGTTGAAAGTGTGATCTTACCAGATGGGGAAAAGTACAAGAACATGGTACGTCTAATGAGGCTTTGTTCTGTTACATTTTTCTTATAAATCTTTTGGAGTAATGGTTGTTAATGCGAAAGTTTTATCGTGATAAAACTTTAATAGGACACTCTCATGAAAGTTTTTGACAAGGCAATTGAGTCCCGATTGGATCGACGCTGCACGTTTGTTGCCCTTGGTGGCGGCGTCATTGGTGATATGTGTGGATATGCAGCTGCCTCCTTCCTCCGTGGAGTTAATTTCATTCAGATTCCGACGACTGTGATGGCGCAAGTTTGTTGCAACTCCTAAAAATCCTTTCATGTTTTGTCTCTTGAACCACATTTTTTTATTTGTTTGCTCCACATGTCAGCTGATTGTCTCTTCTTTTTCCCTTTTCAGGTGGATTCTTCTGTTGGGGGCAAAACCGGAATAAACCACCGTCTTGGAAAAAATTTGATTGGTGCCTTCTATCAGCCTCAAAGTGTGCTGATAGATACTGACACATTGTACACATTGCCAGATAGAGAATTAGGATCAGGGCTTGCTGAGGTTATAAAGTATGGGCTTATAAGGGATGCTGGATTTTTTGAGTGGCAAGAGAGAAATATGCCAGCTTTGATGGCGAGGTAAAGATATTTCCTTATCCTTGTAACCATCTTTCTTATGAGGTGAAGCATTTTTGTCACCAATGGACTTATGAGATATGGAGCTTAAAAGGATGTATTCTGTTTTACGTTGTTAGAATATGTTGAACATCATTCCTTTTCCACTTAGCATAATATAGGTGAGTGATGTATGGGGTTCAAATTCTGATTGCAAAAGTGTGTGAGTGGAATTTACCAAAAGGAAAATGGTTTGCTTCTTGCAGGGATCCCAGTGCACTAGCTTATGCCATCAAGCGATCTTGCGAAAACAAGGCTGAGGTGGTATCCTTGGATGAGAGGGAAAGTGGACTGAGGGCAACATTGAACTTAGGTCACACTTTTGGCCATGTAAGTCTTGGTTTTCAGCACTTGAGAATATTCCTTTTTTGGCCTGCAAACCTTCTTTTTATTCTGGATGCCTATTGCATGATCAAATTCTTCATTACATTTGGAAGGATACGTGTGTGTACACTTTGTCGTGTTTGTCCCTTTTACTAGGCTGTGTCCTTCACTTCCCGTTATCATCATTAGATTTTAATGATAGAGGTGCATAGTTTCTCTATTTGAACTTTTTGCAAAGCATTCGAATGAACGTCAAGAAAGTTGCAGTGTCATAAAATTATGGGGACAGCAAATCTATTAATACTTACTAGCTCGGAGGTCATTTTTACTGCAGTATTTCTTGGATCATCAAGTGACCTATTGAGGTTAGGTTCAGAAAGCACCATTGGCCAACAAACCCCACCAAAAAGGAAACGAAGAACTAACTCTCAAACATCATAGTTAGGTCAATCTTTCATTGTATCTTTTTCTTTCTATCATATTCACACGTTATCTTCTCCTTTTCTTTGAAAAAACCATATATGTTTGGAAATATACTATCTTATTAAAGCCGTCTTTTTGGTGTTTCTGGGCAGTCCTCCTTGTCACATGTCACATCTTTTTGCAGGCTATAGAAACCGGTTATGGCTATGGGCAGTGGCTTCACGGAGAAGCAGTTGCAGCTGGCACGGTATTGTAAACTATTCTCAGTTACCCAAAATGAAGGGAGGGATTTATAAGATTAACTATCCATATGCTCATGCTAAATGTGATTGTGTCCTTGTTCAGGTTATGGCTGTTGACATGTCATACCGCCTTGGTTGGATTGATGAATCGATAGTGAAGCGAGTTCACAACATCTTACAACAAGCTAAACTACCTACTTCTCCTCCTGATACAATGACTGTTGAAATGTTCAAGTCTGTCATGGCGGTAAGAGATTCAAATTTAGTGCTCCCTCCATCTCATTTTGTTGTCTAGGTTCGTCAGTCGTTTCCGTTAATCAAACCAACAAACTGGGGACCGAGGAAGTATAGTGTTACAAAGTTTGAAATAGCTCTATTTCATGATGCTTTTTGTTTTTATTTTTTATGACAGGTGGATAAAAAGGTGGCTGATGGGCTATTAAGGCTGATCCTCTTGAAAGGTCCATTAGGCAATTGTGTTTTCACTGGGGATTATGACAGAAAGGCACTAGATAAAACACTCCATGCATTTTGCAAGTCATGACCCAACTTCTTGATGATTTTGGTAATTAATAATTAGTATTTTTATTTTCCAGATTTTGTTGATGTTGTTAGATGGTCCATTATTGGTTTTCCTATGTGCTTTAGGTTTCTCTTTCATTTATTTTTATTTTTGGCTATATTGTACCGGTAGAGAAGCCACTACCAAATTGTTTCGATACGAACCATGCTACTATCTTCATATGGCGCTGTCCTTGTCACTAAGCCAATAAAGAATTTCCTTTTCCGTTTCAATTGCAATATTTTTAGTTTACCTTTGTTTAGAGTTTGGTGCAAGTGAGGTTCATCTTTTTACTAAAATTTAATTTTTTTCATTTTTCCAATTAATTTTACCTTCCCTCTTTTTCTTATAGTCAAATGAAGCCATACTTCTGAATAAAAAAGAGCATATTTAAATTAAGCTGTACATTTATATTTAAATGATCTGTTAGACTAAAATCATCATTAATAAAGATGTGAAACTATCAATATGCAAATTTTACACATGGACCAATAGAGCCTGGGTTTGGTTCCTGACTTCCTCTTATTGCTTATTTCTCACTTTATTTTTGCTTTCAATTACTTCAGTGAATTTTTTTGATTTGTCTCAACGAGGTCTAAAATTATTGACCAATGGGTTAAAATAACATTCACTGAAGACAAGTAAATTGGGAAAAAATTCAATAAGCTATGACATTTCAACCATGCACTAAATTAATTTTACGCGTTGTAGCATACCAAATATGAAAGAACGAGACAACACAATCGAAATGAACCCACCAAAATTCTCTTAATTTAAGAACTCAAAAACTCTCTTTAACCAATTGGTGGTTTTTTAAAGTAAATTCCAGAGAACAAACAAAAGAAAGTCCAGTTTAAATTAAAAACAAAAAAGAAAAGAAGAAAAAAATAAATAAATAAAATCATATGGGCTTTTGGGCCGAAGTACCAGGGCCCCAATCCGTGTCCCGATAAACCCGCCTCTTGACAACCAGTAACAATCCGGTTCAACGGCATTCTTTCCCGGCTAAAAAACAGCCCTCCATCTCTCTCCTCTCTCTTCTCTCTTTCTCTCTCTAGATTTCCTTCATCAACCACATTCATTCCTCTCTAGGGCCAACGCTGGCATTTCTTCTCTCCAGTTTCAGCCACTTTTTCCCAATTAATCCCCACCTGATTCTCAACTAGGGTTAGGGTTTTCTCTGAATTCTCTCGTTTTCTACTTGTGTGTGATTGGGGAAACAGGAAAGAACAAGAGAGAGAGAGAGGGAGGACAACGACGACGACGACGACGACATTGGGGTTGTGATTTTGTGATCAGGTCTTCTGAAGAAGATCTGAAAAAGGGTTAACAAAAATGAGTGCTTCGAGGTTCATAAAGTGCGTCACGGTCGGTGACGGCGCCGTCGGAAAGACCTGTCTCCTGATATCCTACACCAGCAACACGTTTCCCACCGTGAGTCACCGTCCTGTATCTCTTTGTTTATTTTTTCTCCCGTTTGATGTAGCATTTGTCTGTATTTTGTTATGTTAAAAGACTTGTTCTTTAGTTTTCCTACACAATGGCTTTCTTAACGGAGTTTCTTGTTTGTTTCTTTCTCAATTTGGGATTTTTATTGGGTGTATTTGTTTTGAGATTATGGTAATGGGGCGCCAGGTCACCTGTGAGACATTTGCCTCTGTACCTCTTGAATTTCAGCCGCAATACTGGGTCTTTTGTGTGATTCTATGGCTGATATTGTATGGGAATAGAGGTAGTGATTGGAACTCTGGTAATGGTTATGCGAACGACATAAAGAACCCGTTTGATGTGTGGGATATGACAAGTGATGATAAGAAATGACGAGAAAAATGATTATTTCTTATGTTTGGATAACAAATTTGGTAAAAAATGGTGAGCCAAAAGAACTTTCTAATTGAATACTTTTTTTTTTCTCACCCTGATAAGCGATCATCATTGGATCGTTTCCTTCTTGTGCAATATGTGATGTGATATATTTGCTGCTATTGTTTTTGTCATGCATTTTATCTTTTCCTACAGGTTATGATGTGTGTGATTCTCTCAGAATTATTTGATTTATGTTTGGCACTGATTCCTGTAACCTTCTTGAGATTTGCTTTTGTTTTGTTATGGGGATCAGGATTACGTGCCTACTGTATTCGACAATTTCAGTGCAAATGTGGTCGTCAATGGAGCAACTGTTAACCTTGGATTGTGGGACACTGCTGGTAAGTTTGTATTATCATCATATATTTCCTTAGTTTTCCATAATGTGGCAGTTTAATAAGGTTATTAGGTTGTGAAGCATAATCCATTTGTTTCTTACACCCATGAAGAGTAAAAATGTGTTTTATATTATCCTCATTGTGTGGAACAGGACAGGAGGATTACAATAGATTAAGACCATTGAGTTACCGTGGGGCAGATGTTTTCATCCTGGCATTCTCTCTCATTAGCAAGGCCAGCTATGAAAATGTTTCCAAAAAGGTGAGGACATCATGGTTTAGATAGGACCCTTATCTCTCTCGCATGGATATCATATCATTTCAGGATGCGACAAAATATTAACAGCTCATTTTTTTAATTGCCTTATTTATTGCAGTGGATTCCTGAATTGAAGCATTATGCTCCTGGCGTCCCTATAGTTCTTGTTGGAACAAAACTTGGTTAGTCCTCTCTAGCATCATATTGACTCTCATAGCCCTTTTTTTTTCCCGCGTGTGTGATCAGATTGACTCTCATGCTTGCGACACAGTTTGCTATTCAAATTTTATTTCCTGAATTATTTGGCTCTTTTAGATTGAATGCTGGATGAACGTTGATTCAAATCTGCTTTCATCTAAATTTTTTTTGTATGAAAGGGCTATCTGATTTTATTTTGGTTCAATTAAAATTTGGTTCATTTGCAGAATTAGTTTCTTTGATTAATTTATCAGAGGTTTGGCGCTCTTTTTCTCCTTGAAATGCAGCAGTGTTTTGGGATGTTTTATTTGGGTTGAAAAAGTTAACTGCCTCCTACCTGCTTGGTTGAATGGCCTATAAATCCACCTAGCCAAATAGTTTTGCTCGGTGTCACTTCTGTTTATTAAGTTATACTATTCCTACAAAGATCTTGTGATTCTTTTGTGCATGACCATAAAACACGTCCTTAGATTCACATCAGTTAGCATTTGGTCAACTCGTCTAAACTTTTCTCCTAGTCAGAAGTAGAGATTTTTATGTCAGCCCAGCGGAGGAGAAATGGAAAAGGATTTTTTGTGGAAAAAGTGTTGATTTCGTTTAGACTGAAATTTTGGCTTTTCCTTGAAGCATGAGCATAAGATGTGTTTGTTTTCTGGTTGTAAATTTCCAAAGGGCAATTCCCCACACTGTTGGCATGATGGTTTGCCTGTTGTCATTCTGCTTCTGTCAAAAGTCGTTTTGGCACATGTTATTACACATTCCACAATGTACTCTCTTTTTTTATAATCTAACGTACTTCTCTTATTATATTGCAATTTTGCCCATAATGGCCTTAGATCTTCGGGATGATAAGCAATTCTTTATAGACCATCCTGGTGCCGTGCCAATTACAACTGTTCAAGTAAAGACTACTCCTTCCCATCTTTGATACTATTTGTCCAATGCTTTTCCCCTCGGGCTCGTTTCTTTCTCATTGACCATTTGCTTCCTTTTTATACTTCTAGGGGGAGGAACTGAGGAAGTTGATAGGGGCACCTGCTTACATTGAATGTAGTTCGAAAACACAGCAGGTATTTGTGCCTTGTCCCAAAATTCTTGCACTTTGTTGACATTTTTCGTTCTGACGACGGGGCTTTTGCAAAACATTTTTGTTATGGCAGAACGTGAAGGCTGTTTTTGACGCTGCCATCAAAGTCGTGCTCCAGCCACCCAAACAGAAGAAAAAGAAAGGCACGGCACAAAAAGTTTGCTCCATATTGTGAAACCAGAAGTTCGAAGAGATATTCTCTCTCCATGCATGTCTCATCATATTTGTTCTTGGTATCCTTTTCCGTTCCATTTGCCTTTCAGGAAGCAAGAGGTCCTGGATTGTAGTCTCCAGTGACCTTTACCTTTCATCAAGCTGATATTTGACTCCTTCCTCTCGGGATCTCTTAAGCTGTAGAGGTGGAAATTTCATTCTGTATTGTTCCGTTCTATTTCTATAGAGCCATGCTATGTTTTACCCACCTCATTCTCCCCACCTGGTTGTGATTTGCTTGGATGTACTAATTGACTGGAATTTCCCAGATACGAGCACATATTTTCTTTACAATGATTGATTGATATTCATTAATTTAAAGATGTCCTCCATAGTTGTGATGTTGCTTAAGATATTTACTCGGCCAAAAATTGTTGTGTGATGTTATTCTGATTTTCGCCATTAAAGAGATCTTCTGCTTGCTAAGCGCTAGGCGCTCTTGGTACTTGATGGCAGCTGCTTCGCCTGGCGATGAATGTTTTACCTCTCTTTCGAATGCTATTTGTTTGTATATGATGCAGTTTTCTAATCTCCTACCTTTTCCGATGGTAGCTTGCATCAAATTTTCAATTCTTAATTCCGAAATTCCCTTCAGTGTGCCTCATAATTTAGCTTGCTTGTTTTGTTTCTCATTTTGCGCCTACGAATCAAATTTAGAATGTGTTCAGAAAGAAGTAAAAAACAAAAGCCTGATAAATGATCAAACTAGATCGTGAATCAATTTTCAGCACACGTTCAAGATCAAGCACTTGGGGCTGGCCTCGTGACAACTGAGGTGCGATGCATGGGTTTTCACGACGAGTAAGAGTTTCGTGGCTGCAAAACAGATCTTTCGATTCCCTTATTCCTTTATTATGTACAGTCAGGCTTGAGTTTAAGGATTTACGTTTGGTTAACCAACAGGAAAACAGAATAGGCTTGAGTTTAAGGATTTACGTTTGGTTAACCAACAGGAAAACAGAACTAAGTGAAAAGGCGAGTTTGTTTCTCTGCCAAGGTTATGAAAGCATCCAATGCACGGTTATTGCGTTCCACAAAGGCAAATGAAACGAAAGATAACGAAAAAAGATGCACAAATCATCTTCAGAAAGATTCATTTAAGAGTGACTTGCGCAACTTACGTAACAAACATCAACATTATCGCCTCTAGTGGAAAGGAAAAATGTAAATATGAATTCCACAGAAAATTAACCCATTTATGAAGAATTGCCATGATTTAAACAACAGAGACTTTTCACTTCTCACTTGATCCATAATGTCATTACAAATGATACTGAAACTACAGGCAGTACATCAACGTGACGATGTAAGTCTAATACATACAGGCTTCGATGCTAACCTGTAATCCACATTGCATGAAAGGCAACCTCTTCCTCCAAAAACATAGCAGCCTCGTGCCCTATTCTAGGAGCGTATATGCAGTCAAAAGCTTGAATATCATTTTCAACCTCCAATTGAATGGAAATAGTATGTTGCGGTCCCATCCTAGATTCTCATCTGGATAATCACACCTTAATAGGCTCGTACTTCTCACCCACCGTGCCCCCTTTCTGCTTCTGGAACTGGATGTATCTCAATGTACTGGCAAAGAAAGCATCTGCCGCTGGATCCAATGTCGTATTGTCACTTTGCATTTCAGTCTTTATTAACTCAATTAAGCCCTCAATTGAAGAGACACTGATCTCTGAATTCCCCTTTTCGAAGAAATATAGATACCTGAGATCACCGATAAAGGGGTAAGTTTTTCCTTTGAGAAATTCTGAGAAGTGGAAAGAGGATCGAGAATGGGAATATTTACTTGTTCAATATTTCGATGAAGAGAGAGACAGATCCACTGCTACCTCTTGTTGCATTGGCCATTTGTTGAGCGGCATTCGCAATTCTCAAAGCACGTTTCAAGCAAAGCAACACTCTAGATCAACGGGAAAGTACCAAATTAATGAAAAACCAAGCGACAGAAATCTCTCAATATGTACAATACTTGAACTAGCCGTAGTGAAACGAATAAAAAACCACTAGACACAATCGAGGGTTGTAATCGGCCATGTACTTGTTTTCATTTCAAGAAAATTCGAGAAAAAGAGTTAGTTTTCAATCTCTTGTTTGCGTTTCTCTCTTGTTGGTTGCTTCATCCCATAAATACACATGTATTGTATGTCGTAGCTTAAGTTACCAACTCTCTCAAAAGCTTAAGCTGTTAGGAAATTGACCCAACAATGCATGTGCAACTCTGTCTTGCACGTGGAGATGCAAATTTTCACAGAGAGGGCATAACAGAATACGAATGGGAGAAACCAAATGCAAACAGAGAGACTTGAACCCAAGACCTCTCGCAACCAGCTTTGATACCATGTTAAGTTACCAACTCTCCCAAAGCTTAAGCTTTTAGGAAATGGACCCAACAATGTATATCAAGCTATCTAACAGTAGCTTCCTATGACAGCCAAAGTATACGGGTAAGTACCTTTCTCCATCCTTGATGCTATCGCTGTCATCAACCCAAAACAGATGTGAGCAGGCATAAACAGCTCTGCACTGATCAGGCTTCTTCAAAAGCTTCGCCGAATACTGCTCACAAGGGAAAAGCCTTCTGTAAGGGTTTTAACTAAATAAGCTGAAGTAAGAATACATGATGTACTAGTATAGTTACCCCAGTGGCCTTATGTGTTAACGTATCCCTGTTCTCAACACCAAATACATGCATCCTTTGAAGAGTGCCTATAATCAGATGTATCGCAGTCACCTGTGCCCTTGAATCCTGTCCAAATATTCATGTCCAGGCAAGCAGGAAGAAATAAGTATCAACTCCATGCAGACTCGTGGAATATTTTGGAAATCTCCGAGAAAACAATTAAGTTTCAAGAAAAGAGAAGACGGGGCCACAACAAAACAACAGAAGTGAAGTTTAAAATTACCGAGACTTCTTCCTCGTAAAGTATATATGCTTGGGTGAAAAATTCGTAGGCAACAGGTTCTAGATCACAGTCATTTGCAGCCTGGGGTTAAGGAGAACAAAGGGAAGCACAGGTCAGCAAGAAATGATTTTGCATTCAGTTAAAATGGTTAAAGGCCCAGCATTTTCAAGTACCTCCGCACACTGCAAGTACAACCTCAATGCGAGTTCAGGTACTGGAACACTTGACAAAGCCTCAATTGTCTGAAACAGAAACCAAACCAATTTAAAAAACAAGAAGATGGATGAGTAGATACTGGACTGGATACATAATGCCGAAGAAATAATGGATCTATACAGACATTAAGACCAACTTTTCATGCGAAAGAATGATGCTAGAGATTCCTAACAGTAGATCAGAAGGACATATAGCTCAAAAGAGAACGAAAAGAGAATAAAGGAATGCAAAGAAAACGTAACTGAAAACATTTGACAAAGTAAACCTTTTTTTAGGTTTACAGTTTTGACCACTCAACATCTTAAAGACCCTAAGAAAATAAAACACAGCTATGAAGATTAAGATAAAGATATCCAAGGAGACAAGCGGGAATCAACTGTGTGCTTCACAATTGTGATAACACCCAATCTGCAGTATACAGCATGAAGTCCTTATTAATACCTCTATGCAAAAAGTATACAAACCAAGTACTTACCTGATTCAAAATCTGGAAAATTTTCTTTGGAGTAGGTGCCACCTCTTCTCCACCAGCATTTTCTTCCTGGCCTTGCAATCGTCTAACCAACTGCACAACAGGCAGGGCAATGTAACTGTTGGCATAATGAGGTTCATCTTATAAAAGACATTAACCATATAGTTTCATCAATATACGTTATATGTTCTCTAATGGCAATTTGAGTCATGTATCTCAGATGGAGTATATACTTTTCGAGATTGCGAATCTTTTAGATCCCTCCACACAACACCTCTCTTCTTTTTCCTTTATGCAAACCATCAACCGAATGGAGTTATAATTTAAGAACTGGTCTGCCTTATTTTACCAAATATTGAGCTAACATCTGAGCCTCACCGCAACCAAATATTTAGTATTGCATCGTTAGCCTATATCATTGGCAGAATAAAAATAACAACTGATTGCTAAGTCTCAAATTCAGAAAATTGTTTCATCAAATTCAACTCGTAGCCTCTGCTTATACTTTTCTTGACAAAGCCACATTCATCAATGACACATAACCTATGGAAATTACCATACACAACTCAAAACTGGAGCTAATTTAGCTCATGAGCCATGATTAACTTACATGTTCAACACATTTAAAGATTTACGAACGAATCTACCTATAGATACAACACAAACATACAAAGCAAGCTTGCACAGATGCATGTGCATGAGTACATGCCTCATACAAAGTTATTCTAGTATTCTATACCATAGACATAAAGTTGGTCTTTGCAGGGAAAACGAAACAAAACCTCATTGATTGCCTTCTCTTCTACAAAAGAAGATTAGGATGATTATTAATGACTTTCTGGATCCATCACATTTCAAATCATGACCAAATCGGAGTGATTCATGATTCAATTCGATTCACGATTTATAAAGGACTATTTTGATTCTTGATTCGATACACGGCATGACAGCTAAACCCAGAAGAGAATTGGCAATAGGGTGCTCATATGAATATAAGGATTTTGCAATACATCGTAAAACTGAAGCAAAAGCAAACCTTGAGAGTGTTAAAAATTAGGGGAGGGACAGTGAAAGGAAGCCTCTTAGGTCCTCCGGTCAGTATGTGCTTCCTCACAGTACATATGATCTGACATGCAGCAAATAAGGTATGGTCAGATCATTAAAACAAGAAACAAAAAACGGTGCTGTGCTGAGATTCATAAACAGTGGGTCATGGGTACAAAAATAAACTGTCAGAAATGGAAACCAAGATTTTTGCATAGATATAAGCATGCTACCACCACATTGACAAAAATAAGCAAGAACAAGTAGGCCTCAATGTAGAACTCAAACTCAAGCCAACAAGCCATTGTCCGAATCACTTGGGGTTGGAAACATTGGATCCATTTCCTCCATTTGGTTCTACTCGCCGAGTATGCCAACGCCTAACAGGCTAAAATTACAGAACAAGGAGAAAGGAAAAGAATCTGTCCAGTAAACAACCATGGAAAGAGCTCTGCCATTACCAGCCATTCTCCACCCAATGTTCATTGTCATGCGCATGTATGTACATTTATTGGTTTTTATCAAAGAAATGGAGAGAGAGAGAGAGAGAGAGAGAGAGTAGGACATGGACATGGACATTGGGAATTAAATGTCGGAATTTTGTAGTTTTACGGAAGTGGCAACAGTTGAAACTTTAAAGACACATCAAACAAAGACATCGTAATAGTTCACAAAAAGGATCAACTCCTTATATTTCTTTCAGAGCCAAGATCTATAAAAACTTGAAATAGATAAGACAAGAATAATACTACCTTTAACATCTCTTCTGGATCATCATTATACAGCATCTGAATGAGACGTGAAACAGAATTCTGCTCCTCATTGAAATCCTCCTCGTCAACCTGAAGAAGAAATATGAAGTGCACATTTGAATAAAAACCCCCAATAAGTGTAAAAAGCTTATTTCCATACTCAAAAGCAAAAGGGAAAAACTAATGAAATGATTAAGACCATATACAGAAAAGAAACGTTATGTTTTGGCATAAACTTGTAACCAACTAGAGTTAACAGTAGATGACTGAAATATGGATCACCTCGTCATGAACATTCTCATCTGAATCTTTGATCAGGCCTGTTATCAATTCAAACAATGCCTCGACCTACGAAGATCAAGAATTGTACATGATTCAGAAGCATGTTTCTCAGAAGTTTCAGAACAGACTAACTTGTAAATAGAACATACCTTGTCCGAAGTAGAAATACTAGTCCGGTTTTTCATGATGCTTTGAATGATAACGCCTGCCATGACTTTGTTTGTTCCATTGTCGAGGTGCTCCATGACACGAGGATAGTTAGAAAGCTTCAGCGCAGTCTCAATATCATTATATTTCTCCAAGGGTGCACTTAGAAGTGAAACTATCTGTTTTGTTGCTCTGCTGTCATCCAGCTTTCCTTTCCCAGAGAGTTTCTTAACGCATGCTCCCTACAGATGATGAAGAAGAACATTTTCAATAGTATTAAGCCCATCTCAAAAAATCTAAACAGGATGGGTGCCAAACCAAACCTCTTGTTTGACATGTTCATAGTTACAAAACACAAACTTACGCCCACCAAACCTTTCATTCAATATATTCATAACCTTACTCAGAAGAGAATACATTTCCAGTTTATAATCTTCAGACCACTTTAATATTAGCAAAAGATAAGCAATCCATAGTCTTAATATACCTAAGGCAATTTAACAAAGCATAAAGCTTAAGTTTTTCCCACAACTTTGTGTCAAAATACTCAAGACTCATGCCCAAAAGTAATAAAGTGGGGAAGTCAACAGAGGCCTCAACATACAGTAAAGAGAAAAGTTTCATCTCTCTCTTTGTTTGAATGAGTGTGCAAGATTGTGTGTGTGTGTGTGAGAGAGAGAGAGAGAGAGAGAGAGAGAGAGAGTATTCTAAAAAGAAACCTACCAATATTTGGTTTACATAATCAAGTCGATCAGGGTGGACGTTAAGTGTAAATGTAAGAAGAGATGAATATAGAGTCACGGCTCCAGCAATAGGCATGTCAACCTGTGCTTCAATCACCTGCATCGAAAAAGAAGCATCAAATTTGAATTAAGATAGTTTCACACCTCCTAATTTTGCTAACGGTTAGTGCAGAAATTGAAGTACACGAGGACAATGCTATTAAGATGGGGTTTCACACTCCTAATTTGGGAAGAAACAATAATAAAGTACAGGAAAGTAAACAGCCACGAACACCCATACTAAAGCAAGGATGGTTTGATGTAAAGCATTTAAAGCAACAGACAGGTATCCAAACATAGCTTCACTTTAATTCCACATAACTGCCAACTCAAGTGAACTTTTCTCATTTCAATTGCCTATAGAGCTACAGAAACACAGAGAAATAAAAACTGAGAGATCATCAAGAACCTTTGACGCTTATGTTTGTTTATGCAGAGACACCATTTCTCAACAGCTATTGAATTAATTCAACATGTGAAGAGGGAAGTGACTTATTTGGCTAATTGTCACGCAAATCTGGGTGTTGATGTTAGGCTGCAGCCTTATAGTCCCTGCATGGTTTGCTTGGTTCCACAATCAATAGCAGAACACCAAGTGCACTGTAGTGAAGTAAGAATTTGAAGCTACTTTTAGCTATTTAATGATCGGTCTGCTTGTTTCTTTGATCCTACTCAGTGTTCCTTTTCAACATAGAAGCAGGTTCTGGGATCAGGAAAAGGCCTTCGTGAAAGTAATCATAGAAGTAGTCCAAGGTTTATTCGCAAGTCGATGCTCGACTGAGATAATGTAGGAGGCTAGGAGCTTTCTGGTACAGGGGTGGAGTGGTCAATCAAGAAGGCAGTGACAATGAGTGGGAGATTTTTCATTTCAAGTAGAAAGGGTAAAAGAGTTAGGTTGCTTACTAAAGTTGACTTCACAAATTATTCACTCAGCGGTGACATAAATACTAATAGTCCAATAAAATCAAGTGAATATACAACCCAATTTCCATAGTCAACAAAGTTATAACGAGAAACATGGTATCCCTGGATTCTTTGAAGGTACCAAAACAATATTTACCTTCCCTATAGCATTGTTTAGTTTCGCAAAAGCTTCTACTTGTAAGAATTCAGGTAACACCTGTAACAAATCAATCATCATTAGTACCCCTGTCAGGACTCTGAAGACAGGATAAGAGATTTCAATGACTCACTTCTATACTTGAAGCAGCATAATTTGACAACCTCTCCATTAACCGTGAAAGCACCATCTTGATATCAACGGACGCCTGAGATATACAGAAGTAACCAGGAAAAACAATTATGCTGCCTATAATTCCAAAAATATGGGAATGACGTTCACAATGCAAATCTTGAAACTATTAGATGTCATTGTCAACAATGAATCTGAAAATTTATCATAGGAGATAGCCTCTGTGTGTGTGCGTGCGCTTTTTTCCTCTCAACTTATTTACTATTACCAAAGGACTACCTTCTTGATACGCTGTTCCTTTTTGGTCATTCTTACTGACCGATGGGGCGAAGCGTCATGGGAAAGAAAGAAAAAGAACAGAAAACTAGAGGACTTGGGTGAGTAATGATAATATTAGAAACTTTTAAAAAACACGTTTAAGGAAAGAGAATGTTCTCCCTACTATGATACAATAGCTTCGTTGCCTTGAAGAGTAAGCAAAGTACAAAATCACTATTGGAATCTGGCGGACATGTATTACGACTTCTGAGACTCAGACCAATAGAATGCATACAAATAGACTTCGAGGAAATCCATATATCAAGGAGGGTCATTTGATGAACAGATAAAAACAGAATGTTTTGAAGCTGTAATTTTTTTATTATTTATAAGTGAGAATGATTCAAAATTTAAGAGGAGCAAAAACAACAAAAAGAACTCAAGAAAAAACAAACAACTTATCAGCGATTCAGTATAGATGGCTTAGAAGAGGAAACGATACATAAAAGAAAACTACTTAAAGTGCACAAGCAACTTAATGAACAAATGGATGCATGTATGGCCGTGTGTGCATCGCAAATAGGATCAGGCAGGAGAACTTATCCTGGAATCCCAGGAAACTGTTCCGAGAGTAGCATTTTAGTCACTTGGATGCAAAATATTATTTAATGCTATGATGGCCCGCCCCAACCCATGGGACAAGATAATTCTCCGTGGCAATGGCAAGATTTAACATCTCAGGCCAGTATGCCTTACCAAACCTCGGATATTATTGTATAGTCCAATCAGCCCCTTATTTGGGGATCAAGCTGGCCTAACTGTATATTTCATACAACCAATGACAAATTCTTTCAGAAATTGTAAGCATGGAAAACCTCCTAAATCTGTTTCTTCACGGTTTCAAAGTGTACATGTTGCATCAACTCTCCGAAAAGTGTACAAATCATTTGGCTACATAAGATCATAAAACCACTTATCTAAACATGATAATGCTCTAATTTAAGGCAAAGAAGTAGCAGCCTAATTTAAGAAAAATGAAGGAAGAAGAATATGTTGACTAAGAAATTGTAGCACGAATCAGGAATGTGTTAAACAGGTGGCGTAATAATAAAATGCTACTACCTGAAGCTGGGGGCAAGCACCCAACAAGATTTCAAGGGTCTGCAAGTGGTACTCATCAGGAAAGACTTGAATTACACAATCCATCAAATAGTATTGGGCAAGCTCGTCTTTACAATTGACAACCTACCAAAAGTGATTTGAGAGAAAAATTCAAATACTTTACATATTTTCCCACAAACAAAGTGAATGAGGTATAAGTAGATCAGACCTGCTCCAAGACCCTGGGAAGCACAGTTTCTCTGTACATATCAAGGTCAACACCTTCAATCTGACTGAGGACATGCAGGTTCTTCCCAACCTAACGAAACATGAAATGCTTGAAGTTCAAACTTTCGTAAATGCATACCTACACACTTCTATGGCCAATGTGGAAAAATAAAAGCTGATTCCAGATCACTAATCTTACAAGATCCCGAAGCTCGCCCCTTTCCTTTTCTCGTCTCTCCTTCTCCCGAGCAGGTCCCTGCAGACCAGAAAGGCCGATTGCTATCCTCAACTCAAGATCAGCAAAGAGTATGAATACAACCACTATTATACCTGCATGACCAGAAATCATGCCTTCGTGATTGATAATTTTTTACCTTGCTGACATGCAAGCGCCGGAGCATCATGCATGTCTAAGCTTTTGTGTTTTTTTTTATTATTATTTTCAGAATATTCCATGCAGGTCCATGCATAAGAGCGGATAGCACGTTCTACAGGAATTTGAACGAACCTGATGATGCATCCGCACCCACAGTTTGTTCATTTCTGTGAAGTTCTGGAGGACGAACTCCACAGCGTCCATGACAGTGTCAGCATCCCTGCAGGATTTATGGAAAGCTCATACAGATCAGGTCAACACCCAACCCAGTATACTAATTCCAGTCTCCAGATTAAGAAGGTATAAAAAACTTTTATTATCCACAAAAGAACATATCATTCATGGGAATATCAAATGTGCGAAAACAGTAATGAGTCATGACAGCATTAACAGAGGTTTGTCCATTTCTTTCCTTTCGGTCACGAGGTAAGACATTTTGTCTACTTATTTGAAATCCACGTCAATAGGTCAAATAATTGATGACACTTGACTCCATGCTGCAGATTTGAAGATAGCATCAGCTATACTGAATGATACTCCAAGTACAAAACAAGTTAATTTGGTGATCTCAATTCTCAAAAACACCAAAAGGAAAGGTGCTTAGCCAATCCATTTCGTGAAACTCCCAAGAAAGATGTAGTGGCACATAGCCACATACCATGGTCATCCTGCCACCTGATAGCACCTTAAGGGAGAGAAGCAATTTCCCTTTGACTGAACGACCAATATTCTGATCCATTTAATACCAAAGTCAAACAATTCTTCCACCTAAAGTAGCAATGAAGTAGAAAAAAGTGACCAACTGATTTCCTTACCCTTCATATTCGGAACCAATATCTGGTAATTTATCCCTGCTGACCTGAGAAAGATAACTCCTCAAAAAAAGCCCACGTATAGGGTGTTGTATGCCACGGCACATTTCCACAAGATCCTTAAGGATATCCTTTGCAGGAGCCTCCTTAGACTTGATGTAAACAGATCCAACTGTACAGAGAAGATACCTGATAAACATCAATGCAGAAAAATACCTCAGAAACAAAGATCAAAAAAGTTTTCGCAAGGAAAATTATAACACCAAAAATACACGGTAAATTAAACTTTGGAGAAGCAGGAGTCTCTCCAGAACAGTCAAAAAATGGATCCAAAAACACACGCGGAATAACAGGAACAGGAGTGAAAATTAATGGGAACATGATATGTGCTAACTGCCTTATTGTTAAACACGTATAGATAAGGGGCATCTATACCACTATTAAACTGAAAGGTAGGAAAGAAAGAATGTAAGAAGCTCAGACGATCTTTCACTGACCAAAGTTTTTCAAAGTAGCATATCTCTTGCAACACAAATGATGCAAGCAGTTATTTGTAATCAAGAATCAACCAAGTAAGCAAATTAAAACACAAACAACGCTTGAGTACTCAAATGGAAGGTTTTCTCAGTATGAAATACATAATAGAACATTAGGGATAATTATGGCGTGATGGTTTCAACAAACTGCACAAACTATAAGGTCCACTAAGAGGAAGCATCTAACTAATCCCTGATGCAATTCACCACATCCTTGGATGAGATATCAATGACAGACTATGAAGCACCGACATTCCTAGAGGTCACCGTGTCCGCGTATCGGACACGGAGCACGTGTCCCGCGCGGTGACATGTATTGGACACCCCACATCGCATGTCCCTTAAAATTAAATTATTTTTTGGAGGGGGACACGTAAGGGACATGGCATGGACATGCGTGTCCCACACATACTCTCTCTCTCTAACGTATTGGACACCCCACGTGGCATGTCCCTTAAAATTAAATTTTTTTTGGAGGGAGACACATAAGGGACACGGCATGGACATGCATGTCCCACACATTCTCTCTCTCTCGTATTGGACACCCCACGTGGCATGTCCCTTAAAATAAAATTATTTTTTGGAGGGAGACACGTAAGGGACACAGCATGGACATGCATGTCCCACACATACTGTGTGTGTGTGTGTGTGTGTCTATAAGTATATGTGTGTATATATATAGAGGTATGTATGTATATAATGGTATATATTTCTATCGTTTCGTGGGTGTATATCTTACCTATCCTTTCCGTTGCACCAAAAAAAAAAGAGTACATCTTACCTATGTGTGTCTGTGTACGGGTGTATATGCCGGCATATAACAATGTAGGTATCTTATTTACCAAAAGAAAAGTGTATATATCTACGTATATAAACTTTTAGTATATTTTTACATATGGTTATTTCTTTATTATTGCAGTGTCTCGTATCCGTATCTGTGTCCATGTCAGTATCCGAGCTACATAGATGACAGAAACCATCACCATCATGCCGGAGAACACAAGCATCCAGTAGAAAAGTAACATTGATGCAGGAGCAAGTAATGAAAACAGTGGAACCGAGGAGTCTTCTTAGATATCTTATAATCATTAGGCTAAGTATTTGTTTACACAGTTTTTAGTGCCATTTTAGAAGTTCGAAAAGTCATTGAGTTGTTCAAAGGGTCTCTTTTAAGTTCATTTCAATTTCCTAAGTGTCCTTTAAGTTCTCAATAGTCTTCCTAGTTTTTAGTAGTCAAAGTCTTTAGTTCATTAAGGTTAGAGTCTTGGAAATTGGAGTTTCTATTTCCTATGCTTGGTGGGATGTTCCAAGTTATCTATTTAAACCTATGTGATGAATGAATGAGATAGAGCTTTTGATGATTAATTAAATTGAGAGAGTTTCTCTTTATTCTTCCAATTACTTTGGTATGAATCAACAAATGTTATTCCGAGCTGAATCAGATGAGTTTAAACCATCACCATCTTCCATGCCTTTGGTATTCGTGTGAATCAACAAAGTTATTGATGCCAGTTTTATTCTTCAGTGAATCAAAACAAACATTATTCTCCGCTATTGGTCTAACCGTATGTTGCATAAATTTTTAGCAACAAGCAAATTATAACAAGAGAAGTTCTCCGGTTTGGTCTAACAATTGTATTCATCTGTGTGTGTGTGTGTGTGTGTGTGTTCATTTGTATCTAGAACATTATCTAGAACATGCAGGTATTTCTTTGATCAAAATTGAACCATGCAGGTCTCTTTCTTTGTATAAAAATTCAAAATCACTCAGGTATTTGAAGAAATTCAGCTTCACAAACCGAAAATATCACTTGGAGCCCGATCTGTTCCGTTGTTTGTTGGGACCAATTCAAACCTCTGCTTCCTTATCACTTCCTATGTTTAAAATTTATCCCTCAGTTTCATTTCTCTTTTCCAAAATCAACGTAACCAACATATATCATTAGGAAATAATAGAGACAATCATCATTTCACTCGAATGAGTCATTCTCATTTCAATTCCAAGAGAGCACGCATACCATAAAATCATCATCCAATTCAGAACCGAATCGAATTCACACAACCAACAATTTTACATGAAGCAAAATGAATACAAATAGAGAGGAAGGTGTGAAATGAAATTCTCACTTACAGTCGGGGCAATATGTTACCAGCGTGCTGTACGAGCTCGTACAGATCAATAATGGAGCAGCCCCGTCGGGTCTCCTCCTTGAAAAACATCTCTAGCTTTCTCAATTCATCAAACGCTCTCATGTCTAGTGAATCAAATTCACACATTACACTAGTCAATTGGAGATCAATAAAAAAAAATAATGAAGTTTGTGGATCGAACAAGCGAAATTAAAGATGAGTTAATAGGAAACTAAAGCTTACAAAGCTCGTAGTATTTGTGAGGGGAAAGGCGTGAAGTCCGAAGCTCGGAGAGCATCTGAGCGGAGTACTTGAGGGCGTCCCTGAGATTGTTGGAGTCCTGATGTAAATTGATCCGAATTAGGGTTTATGAACACAAGACGATCTATATGCATCGATATGTATGTATAGAGAGTGAATGAGAGAATTGATGGGTACGGTACCAGAGCGCGATGCATGTAGAAGGCGTTCTGTTGAAGACCGGCGATCCCTGCCGCCAGCCATTTATCTTCGTCTTCTACTCCGTCGGGGATCATTCTCTCTCTATCTCTCTCTCCGACGAGAATTGCTAGTTCCAATCGAGCAACGTTGCGTTTGACCTGTTGCCTATTGCAGCTCAACTTGACGGAGTTACGTCGAAAATGTGCTCCAGTTTACTTTTGCAGCAAAAAATCAATAATTCTATACTATATACAGACGATTTCAAAATTTTGCTTGCAATAAACCAATAATCAATTGGTGTTTTCTGGTTAAAATGATTGAGTCAGATTTTTATTTTTTGTATTTTCAAAAAAAACACGGTCGTTAGTTTTGAGTCATTTTTTAGGAATTATTGGTTCGTCTTGCGAGAGTAATTTGAAAAATAAAAAATCATTATTAAAATCTTAAACTTAAACAGACTGACCTTTTGATTTTTTTTTTTTATTTACATAAATTTTTGTTTGGTAAATATTTTTTTAGTTTTTAGATTCCTCAAATAAATAAAAAAAGACCAAAAACTAAAAAAATGAGAAAAAAAAATTTTGAGGGGCTTCTAGTCAGGGATCCCTTAAACTGTTTAAAGTGCGGACCTCACCTTTCCCAATTGAATTTTGATAATCTGAACCGTTCAATGTGTTTAGAATGTGTTTTTAAGAGTCTCGCGATGAATCATAAAAAAAATGATCAAGAAGGGCTTGATCCGAGTAGTTTTTGATAAAACTGTACATATGTGATTTTTATAAAAAAAAATTGCTCGAATCAAGCCTTTCCCGATCATTTTTTTTTATGATTCCTCGCGAGGACCCTTAAAAACACATTTTAAACACATTGGACAGTTCAGATCATCAAAATTCAATCGGGAAATGTGAGATCCTTACTTTAAGCAAAGTCAGGGATCCCTGACTAGAAGATTTCCGAACATAATGTAACTCTATTATTTAGAAAAACGCCTGTAGACTATAATGTTTCACAAACTTATTTCTTAGCAATAAGTTAGTGAAACTGAAGTATTGAGTGAAATTGAGTTGGTGTGAGTTGGTGTATCGTAAGAGAATGACATGTCTCGTGAAGTGCAATAAGCCAATTTTGAACCTAAGTCAGTTTTGTAAAACGGGATAATTTTTCACTTTCAATAATAAATTGTATAGCCCCTGATATATTTAGACGAGCTTTTCAAGAACCGAGTTAAATTATGAGCAATTCTACGAATAAAATTTTAAAACGGCATAGCTGCAGTCAGAGTTGTTTAATGCACGTAGGTCCACACACATCACACGACTCCAAACAAAGTCATATGCTTCTGATGTTGTATGAACTCAGGCACCGTACAAGTGATAATTTAAGGGTGTGCATGGGTCGGGTTGGGTGGGTTAAAAGTGTATTTTTCAACTAATCCATACTTGTCAAGATGACAATTTTTTAACCCACCGACAACTCACCAATCTTAAAATCAGCAAATTGGTTGTTTTTTTAACGGTTTCGACTCAACGGGTTTAGCGGATTGAAAAGAATTTCTCTATTTGTTGAGTAAGGCTCCGATTGTTTGGACGTAAAATATTTTCTGGTAAAATATATTACCTATTTTCCGGTGTTTGGCTAGAAAAAAAAGGTAGTAAAATGTTTTCTTCTAATTTCAGCCGTAAGTTGTTTTTGGGTTGATGGCCCGACAATTCCAAGGTGACAAAACGGAGCAGCTGTCTATGTGGAGGGTTACGAGCAAGCCTTTCTCTTAGAGTTTAATCGTTTGCTGAGTCATTAGTTTAATGAGGAAGGGTTATAAATAATGGAGGGTTGGGGCCAATGAAGGCTGTGTTTAGGAGACATTCATTGTTTTGGAAAAAAAATTTGTCATGTGCCAACCAAACACTGGAAAATAAAAGTAAAATAACTTATTTTCAACAAAAGCATTTTACATGAAAAACATTTTACCTTGTAAAATATTTTACGTCGAAACAAACGGAGCCTAAGTCAAATCAGTAGAATAAAACCACTAGCTAAAAGCAAACATAGACCCCATAATAGTTCATAAAAAAACTAAATAGGAATAGCTAATAACAACACATAAAGCGTTAATAAAGTGGGTACGGGTACACCTGAGCATTGACATGGTAGAACTCAGGGACTCTGCCGTCTCTTAGGAATGACAAGTCTTGTCGACCCGGTCTCAACCGTCCAAATGTGTTTTGGACAGCGGTAGGATCCTATTGGCTATTATTGTATGTATGTACGAAAATTTTACACAACTGACCCGCTTAAATTTTTGTTTAATCTGCTCAACACAACCTGTTCATGATGGGCAAGTGGTGCCAAGCTCATGCGGTAGAGCTCTTGGATGTCCTATACTGCATCCCGGGATGACGAATGACAAAAAAAAAATTGTTCATGATTTCCGGGTTTGGTCGGTGCAGGTTGGATTGGTTTGGTGGATTGGCGGTTTGTGTCACACCCCTAAAGTCGCTCTCAAATAAATGGGTAGGGATGGCAATCTCGACCGAACCGATGGTTACCCAAACCGTAACTGTTCTTTTTTTCCCGAACCATAACCGAAAAAAATCCCTGCGGGTGCGGGTATGGTATGGAAAATGAGATAACCGAACGGGTATGGTTCGGTTCTGGCTTGAGTTTCCGAATGGATTTTATCAAAATCTGATAAAATCAAGCCTTTGATTTTATCCATTCGGAAACTGAGTTGATAAAATCTTAGATTTTTTGAATGCAAAAATCTAAGATTTTATCAACTCAGTTTCCGAATGGATAAAATCAAGGCTTGATTTTATCAAATCTTGATAAAATCCATTCGGAAACTCACCATTAAGGTGATACCCAAACCGAACTGAATATGTATAATTGCACTTTTACCCCTTTATATATACATTAATTGCATTTTTACCCTTTCCTATATATATAACATTTACACACGCCACATTTAACACCCCAACATTTAGGGGTTGGGTCCAACTACGAACTGACAGAGGAGCGGCGGTTGCGACACCTTTAGTCTCCGCTATCTCCTTCTTCTTCGGTCGACTACGCCGCCAATCTTCCTCTCCTCCCTCTTCTCTCATCGACTTCGCTCTACCAATAACCCCAAAAAGTCCCAAAAAGAAAACAAAGGTTGCGATTTCAGTCCAAAAACAATCCGATCTTGGAGTAAGTTCTCTATCTAAGCTCTGGGATTGTTTATCATAGTTGCAAAGGAAAACCCTTTTGTTATTTCAGTGAAAAATTGGGGTTTCATGTTAGAAGTTCTAACCCACTTCTTGGTTTTCTTCGAAGTTTTAATTCACTTTAATAGTTTGTAAATGAACCAATTTGTGGCTGGTTTTAAAATGAGCCTGTTTGCGGATTTTATTAGTGAATTTTGCTTGGCTTTTATCGTGAATTTGCTTGGAAACTGGTTTGCTTGAATCTGCACATGATTTTTGCTTGTAGTGTTTTGGTTTCGGTTACCCAATCGGTTCGGGGATTACCCGATCCCCGAATGGTTCAACTATGGTTTTAATTTCCCCTACCCGTTCGGGTTTCGATTCGGTTTTGGGTACCCATCTGGGTTCGGTTATGCCAGTAACCGAACCGACCCATTGCCATCCCTAGAAATGGGTGATAAGGGCATAATTTTATTTTTTTTAAGAAATGGCAAAAACTTCAATGAATGAAGAAGCAATTATAGGACAACAAAGGGCAAAATAAACATAAGGGACAGTTAATTAGGGGTCTTGTACAAAAAAAATATCATTATGATTCCATCCTATGAGATTTGAATATTTATGATTCCATCCTGAAATTCAAATAAACCCCAAAACACCCTTTCTCTCTCCTAATTTTCCTAATATATTTTCTCTCTCCTAATCTTTCCTAATTTATCTCTCTCTCTCTCTCTCTCTCTCTCTCTCTCTCTCTCTCTCTCTCTCTAAAATCTCTATTTTCTATTTTTTTAATTCTCTATTCTCTAATCTTCTCACACCTAAAATCTCCAAACAAAATTAAAAGAAATAATCATGACATTTTGATCCAATCCACCACAAAAAAATGACAATTAATGCACCACAAAAAAATGGCAGATTAATTCACCACAAAAAATGGTAGAGGAACCATGAAAGATATGGTAGATTAATGCACACCAAAGTGCTATAAACCAGTGAACCATATTTTATTGTACCAAATCACCTAATATGGTAAATCAATAAACCATGTTCGCGTGTCAGTGAACATGGTTTATTGGTTTACCACTTTTACTATATCAAATCACCAAAATGATAAATCAATAAACTATATTCACTGTATGAAATAACCATCTTAGAAAGGCATGTGAACATGGTTTATTGATTTACCATTTTTATTGTATCAAAGAAAAATACCAGCCTTGAATCGAAAACAAACCACCATTGAATAAAAAAAACACTGTTGCCATTAACAAAATCCGAAACCCACCACCACCGTACAACACAAAACAAAAGATTTCAGTAATCAAAACAAAATTGTGAGATCAATCGAGATTAAAAGGTTACTCGTTGGGTTTTTCCATCGCTGTCGAGATCGATCGATTCCGAGTTTGGCGGCGGTGCACTGTGTGGCCAAATCGTGATGGAGCTCTATGCTGACGCCACTCCACGCACCGCAGTGAACTTTCAGAGCACTCTCCGGCCAAAACGTGATGGAGCTCTTCCCTTCCGATCTCCGGCCTTAGATCTCCAACCACCACCGCTACGTGGTGCCGCTACATGGTGGTGGTGGCACTCCGTCACCACCATCCCCGTTTAACCATCTCGATCCAAAGAGAAAAGTGAGAGTAATTTTAGGGTTCTTCAAAAATACCAAAGAGAGAGAAAGAGAGAGAATGATTCGTATAATATGTAATAGGTTCTTGTTGAAAATGCAATGATCCATATAAGAGTAACATATTCCCATTGAATAAGGTTATTGGAATGATCTAACAAATAATGATCTGTGTAATATGTTGATAGAAAAGGTTCACTGGAATAAGGTTCACTGGAATGATCTAACAGATAACTCATTCAAAAGGTAATGAGTTAGTATTTTTTTTAAGGTAATGAGTTCGATAACCCTAAAATAACTCATTCCCGTTGAATAAGGTAATGAGTTAGATAACTCATTCAAATGGTAATGATCTAACAAATTCTCATTCAAAAGAGAATGATCCGTGTAATATGTTGATGGAAAAGGGAATAAGTAATTAATTGGAGTAGTATTTATAGTAGAACTTTTTTTTATAAATAGGGGCATAAATGTCCGATTATGCATTTTCAGGATTGAATCATAAAGATTCAAACTTCATAGGGTGGCATCCTAAGAATATTATTAATACAGAATGCCTAATTAAAATTATCTAAACATAAATATAACCACAAAAAGAGCTATGAGTAAGCTCTGCAAAAGTCATTCTCCTTTAACTTGGTGGTGAGTGAAAGTCATCGAAGCCTGCATAGCTAAGGAATGGGCAAGCTAGATATCCTTGCGTGAAACCTTCGAGATCCTACAAAATGAAAACTTTAAAACCTCTTGTCTCAGGTTGCGCAACAAAAAGGAATTAAAGTAATGGCCTTCATTCCTCCCTCCAATATGCATGACAACATTTAAACAGTGAGTAAATATGTGTGCAACGTTGAAATTGTGATGCAAGGACTATTTAATAGCGAGCAGAATTGCAGCCTAGGCCACTCCAAACATTGCCTTCTTTAGAGAGATGGGAGAAGAGCCCCAAGGGCCTGAGTAAAAGGGACAGCGAACTCGACGACGGCGAGCTGGGGGTCGAACCCCATCAACGGAAAAGAGAAAGAGGAAGCCGCAGTGCCAGCCGTTGAATCAGAAACTGCACCCGCAGGGTATCGAAACCTCCATATCGCGGCTATGAGTAATGAATTGAAGCAAACCCTTTCTATCCAGCTGACAAATTGTTGTCATCAGAACTTGCGAAATGGGCCCCTAGATTCCATTCGTATCATCTGATTGGAAGATGGGTGTGGTGAGAATTCTGTATTAGGGCATGAATCCATAGCCACCACTTCTCTCAAACCGAACCACACCTCTCAAAACCAGATCTACCGCCTTCGGAGCATCTCTAAGTTTAATCACTTGCATATTCGGACTCCCTGGGGCGAGGGCTTTCTTCCACCTCCGGCAGTTCATTTTTCGGCAGCTTTCCGGCAACCTCGCCGGAGTTTTGATTGATTTCATTTTCACGGTACGTCTCTCCCTCCCTTTCTCTATTGTTCGGGTAGTGAAAGTGTAGGAAGATCAGTAATGGGTAAATGTAAATCAGGTACGAAACTAACGTTACGGGATTTTCATGACCAAATTGACAATGCGTTTGGTTATTCGGATGTAGAGATTGCTTCTACTGATGAGGAAGATGATATTTCGGTGGTGGCTAAAAATGCTGATGCAGTAGAATTGCAATTACCTCTGGTCATCACTGATACTTGGCCAAAGATTGGTACCCCGGTCAAGGCAACTAAGAGTGGTGGAGTTAACACTACACCACCTCAGGATCTGTCTAAGTGTGCGACTGCTAATACCATGTCTCCTCTTATTCAAGAGGATAAATTAGAAGGCAAAACTCACTTGAATGCTTGGACAAATGGGAAGCCTTTACTTAACAATAAGGTGAAAATTGGTAAGCTAAGTAAATACCTTAAGAGGTTTCCGATTGAATATGTGAATAATCAAGTCATGATTCCACTTAAGATTTTCGAAAATGGGGCATTGAAATGGAAACACGCAATTGTGGGATACTTTGTGGATAAAAGCTTATCCTATTTTCAAGTTAGATCTTGGGCTCAACGGGTATGGAAAATTGATGTTGAGGATGTGGTCACCTTAGACAATGGGTTTGTTGTGTTCAAACTTAGGGACGAGGACACGTTGGTCTCCATTCTTGAGAACGGTCCTTACTTTTGTGGGGGCAAACATATTGTGATTAAACAATGGCATCCTGGGATGCAACTCACTAAAAGCGTATTCTCTACTGTTCCAGTATGGGTTAAATTCTACAATGTTCCCCTTGAATTATGGACAGAGGATGGATTGAGTAGTATTGCTAGTGTCATCGGCAACCCTCTTTACCTTGACGACTTCACGCAAAATCATAGCAGGTTGACGTTTGCTAGAGTATGTGTTGAGGTGGAAGCAGCGAAGGAGATTCCCAAGTCCTTCGTAGTGAATTTGGGTTATGGAGAGCCATACGAAATTAGAGTAGAGGTTCCTTGGAAACCTCAAGCTTGCAATGTTTGCAAGATCTTTGGCCATTCTACCAACACCTGCACTATTAAGCCAAAAGTTCCACCTCCTCCAGTGTGGAAAGCCAATGAGAGTGTAGGTCAAGAGCAAAATACCAAGGAGAGAGTAGGACAAGGTGTCCCGGTTGGTCATGAGCGAAACGCAAAAAAAGGAGAAGTTGGAGGAAGTAAGGATGATTGGATAGAGGTGGTGAAGAGGAAAACTCAAACTCCGGGCTTGTTATTGGCCAACTCCTCGTTTGGCCGTGTTTCTTCTACTGCTAACGCGTTTGGCGTTCTTGAGAAATGTGAGGATTCGAGAGCCTCCTCCGTTGTGGAAGTGTCAAAGATAGATGTTACGAGGGATGTATCAGGTAATACTACCCCGATCCTCCATAGTCAGGCTAGTACTCAACAAGAGCCTCCCCACGTGGCTCTCCGTCGGTCTACACGGTTTCGAGAGCCTCCACGGATTCCCTTGGAAGACGATTTCATTGGACCTCGACATAGTTTGAACCAGGTGGTGGGTGAACCCTCAACTCCATCATCCACTAGAGATCAAAACAAAAAGAAGCTTCAGGAAAAAATCAAAATGTTAAAGGCTTCAAGAGTTTAGTTTTTTGAAGCTAGCTAGGCCTTCTTTTGTTTTGGTGTTACTTCTTTGAAGTGTGTTTTGAGTTTTGTTGACTATTTATTTTGTTGTGGTTTAGTTTTAGATTTTCTCTTTTCTTTTTCTTTCTTTTCCTCTTGGGGTATGCCCCTTGTAGGCTGTATATTCGGTTAGTCTTTTTTCTATTTCAAGCTAATTTATCCACACAAAAAAAAAGCATTGCCTTCTTTCCAAGCCCCATCCACATGAAGGTTAATATGCCTATAGTATATGGAGTCGTGGGAAATTGCTTAATAATCAATGAGGGAAGATGGTCAGATGTGCTTGGCGGTGTTGAACCCATTGTTGGTCTGGAAGATCATTAAATGCTTTTTGAACCAGAGAGCATCATCATCTATTTAGACAAAACAAATCGGGTTCTTTGCTTCCATATAGCCCAACGGATTGCTATAAAGGTGTAAAATTTGGGTTTATCCACTGCAGAAGAATTAAGGAGAATGATCCAGTCCAACAACCATTCCTTAAACACAGTTCCCGAATTTAAAGCCAAAGAGAAGGTGGGAAATTGGCTAGCCTCCGAGACATTGTACATGTAAGATGACAATTTGCAGAGAAGATGCTCCTCCCCCCTAATATTACCCATTTTCCTGGAGTCTTAGCAACTTGTCTGAAAAATCAGGGTTCCCTTAAAATCTGTTAAAACCCTAACAGTATGAATGCGAATCACTAATTAAATCAACCAGCAGAAAATTACGCAAGCAGTCAAAACCCACAACACAGAGATATACGTGGAAAACCCTAAATGGGTAAAAAACCACGGGAAGGAATCAAAATCACTATACTCATTGTGCAGTTACAGATATACCTATCCAAACGATGTAAATCCTCACAACGTTCTAAGTATCACCTGCCGAGTCACACGTACACCGCACCCAGTGATCTTGATCGCCAACGCCTTGAAACGCACAAGCCTTCCTTAGATACTTTCGGAATCCCACCAAAGAACTCTAGCTGAAAGTTGATTGTTGAAGCATTAAACCCCTTGAAGATGAACTCTAAGCATCCGGCCTTCAAAGATCTTCAAGGTCCACAAACCCTAGCCGCCACAAGTGTTTTAAGGATGAGTAGAAGTGCGAGAATAAAGTGTGGCTGCTCAAATTTCGTTTAACCTAGTTGATGCGAATATATAGGCGCATAGCGCTTGCTCAAGCAAGAACCAAGTTGCTCGAGCAACTAACGAATGTTAATGATTTGCTTGACAAAGTTGCTTGAGCAAGTCGTTGAGCAACTTCCGACAAGTAAAATAACCTACTCAACTCACCACTAAAATAAATACTACCGCACTCTCAACCATTACATAAAGAGATGATTCCTTTCCACACCTAAATGACACTCTAAAAATAAAATTACAACTCGATGTAAATGTGTGTTTTGTCAAACGGAATTGCCAAAACAAAGAACTCCGAAACTTGGTCCTTACAATCTCCCCTTTGGCACTTCCATGACAAACACACTACAAAGGCAATCTATCCTATATGAACGAGTTATAGAGAGCACGCAAACAAAACTCAACATCCAAATATATTAGAACAAGAGGCAACCTACTCCCCTTTCATCATTCTCCCCCTTTTTGACATGGAATGACAAAGGGCGAATAGGATAAACAATTAAGCAATAAATGTGAACAAAGGAGTGCATTGAACAATAAAAACCCAAGAGAAGAAGCCAAGTGAGATATTTAAGAGAGAAGCGAACACTAGCACAAATAGCATAATGCCTAAACTCAATACCAGACAAAGTACTAAAAGCACGCAAAGCTCAATAGAACATAATTAAACTCAATGCTAAAAGATTATAAATTTTTTGAAGATATGAGCATGAGAAAGTTTTAGCGCAAGTATTATATCATGAGATGCAATGAACAAGACATCCAAACATTAAGACACAACTTGATGATAGAACACCATGCAAGACAGAAGAAAAACAACGCACCATGATCAACGACATGTGAGGAAAGTGTGTGTGTGCATCCATGGCCTAGATATCAGGTTAGCTCAATTTAGGACCTATATTCTCATGAACAATAGGAGTATCAAGATGACTCCCCCTCAAGAAGTCAAACCAAGCTAGGTCCTTAATGATTTTTTGTTGATAAGTACTTGCGGAGCTCCCCCTCAACTTCTAATTTTATTCATTTTACAATGTATTCTCTTTTACCCCACTCGCCGTTTGACGCGACCGTCCGGACTGGATAGAGCCGAATGCAACCGGTTACTAAGCAAGTGGTCCAATACTAATACCACATTTTCCATAAACTCTCATTTTTTTTTATATAACCTCACCGATGGAAATATTTTTTCCATTATATTTTGCACTATCATCGGCGGCTTTCACACTACTAGGACTTTTGTCCTATAGGTAGCCCTTTCCTCAAATCATTCATTCTCTCAATTCCGGAGGGGGAGATGGAGACAAAAAAACAAATGGTGGTGGATAGATTTCAACATCACATTTGGAATTCTAACCACGGGTCAATCTCAAAAAGAAATCTCAAGATACAAACCAAGTTTATGAGAACAAGACCCCTAATTGTCAACCATCCATAATAGCCATGAATAAGTGTACAGAATGTCGGATACTCATGGTTTGTTGGCATTCAAATGTTTTTGCAGGGAGAATACAAAAAAGAAGTGCAATAAAAATAAGGATGGACATGTTCATAAAATCCAATGATATTCAACTATGCACTAAAGACTATCATGCTCAAACACAAAACAACTGATAAATAGACATAATTTTTTTTATATAATAACTCAAAGAAAACAAAAATAAGACAAATATGAAACAAACTATAAATTAAACTCCATAAATCTAGGTATTAAGATATGCATGATCAAATAAAAACCTAGATTATGGAACCACTGCCTAGCTTCAAAAGGCAAGACCAACCTCTCCAAATGAACTATAGTCATCTAGAGAGTCAAGATCATCATCAACCGTTGAGACTAAATCATTTTTACGAACCCAAATCTGTCTAGTCTTGCCCTTTTTATTTTTTTCAACAACTATAGGTGCATGTTTAGCTATCATATTAGTATTCTTTTTATGAGAAGTCATATTATGTCTATAGCTTTGAGTTCGATCCCGACCATAACTAACATGATGATACATAACCCCCTTTTTACTACCTTGATGATATTGGGGTGGAGCAATAGGGTACCCATGTAGTTTAAAGCAATTTGGTCGAATATGACCTTTCACCCCACAAAATGACAAGTGGGTACAAATTGTGCATTTTTATGCAAATTCGTTTTTATGAGCATGTGAAAGACAATGGGTGTGTAGTTTCGTGCAATTTGGGCTTATGTGACCAATCATTCCACAATTATGACAAGTAGGCACATGTTTGTTGGAACCATGAGAATATGCTAAGTCCATGTAGAAAGTAATTGGAGCATGCAATTTCCTACAATGAAGTCTAATATGACCTTTAATACCACAATGATGACAAGTAGGCGTATATGTAGAAAAATTTACCTCGCCACGCTTGGTGGTGGCATGTTCACCCATGGTACTTTGTGCATTTGCCTTTGAAAAAATTGGCTTTGTGTGCGTCTGTTTGACATTGTTCTCTTTGACACGTGACTTGGTTTTATTGGCCGGGGAGGAGGAATGGGAGCACTGCTACTTGGTTTAATAAAATTCGTTTTTCCTTCCACCTTATGTGTTGAAGCCTTTCCTGTATATCCAAGCCCTTCTCTGTTTGTAGTTACCTTTTGAACACTCAAAACTTCATTCAAGACTTGTGTACCTGTTCAATTTCTTAAAAGTAGTATTGGCCTTGTCAAGTTCAACTTGCAATTTTGCTACTTTTGATTCAAGAAGCTTGTTAGTCTCAAAAAGTCTACGCACATCATTTTCAAGATTCATATTTTTGCATTTAAACACATTAAGTTCATGCAAGACATCAATTTTCTCTTTCTCGCATTGCTTTAGCTTGGTGGCTAACCCTAAATCAGTTTTTTCTTAAAAGAATGTTTAAAGTTTTTCATAGTTATAGCCATATCTTCGATATCGTATTTATCATCTCCATGACTTGTTTGGTTAGTTTCAACACCACAAAAATATTACTTTCACTATTGCAATCGATTTAGCATCAAGTATAGGCAAATTTATAGACACAAGATTCATATTCATACTCATGATGGATCTGCTCTAGGAAAATAAATCCTAACGGAAGGAGCAAAATTAGCTCGATACCAATTGAAAAATCGGGGTTCCCTTAAAATCATTAAAACCCTAACAAAGTATGAATGCGAATCACTAATTAAATCAACCAAAAAAATTACGCAAGCGGTCAAAACCCACAACATACGAGATATACGTGGAAAATCCTAAATGGGTAAAAAACCACGGGAAGGAATCAAAATCACTATACTCATTGTGCGATTCTGAGATATACCTATCCAAACGATGTAAATCCTCACAACGTTCTAAGTATCACCGCCGAGTCAAACGTACACCGCACCCGGTGATCTTGATCGCCAACGCCTTGAAACGCACAAGCCTTCCTTAGATACTTTCGAATCCCACCAAAGAACTCTAGCCGAAAGTTGATTGTTGAAGCATTAAACCCCTCAAGATGAACTCTAAGCATCCGGCCTTCAAAGATCTTCAAGGTCCACAAACCCTAGCCGCCACAAGTGTTTTAAGGATGAGTAGAAGTGCAGAGAATAAAGTGTGGCTGCTCAAATTTCGTTTAACCTAGTTGATGCGAATATATAGGCGCATAGCAGTTGCTCAAGCAAGAACCAAGTTGCTCGAGCAACTAACGAACAGCAGATTTGCTTGACAGGTTGCTTGAGCAAGTCGTTGAGCAACTTCAACAAGTAAAATAACCTACTCAACTCACCACTAAAATAAATACTACCGCACTCTCAACCATTACATAAAGAGATGATTCCTTTCCACACCTAAACAGACACTCTAAAAATAAAATTACAACTCGATGTAAATGTGTGTTTTGTCAAACGGAATTGCCAAAACAAAGAACTCCGAAACTTGGTCCTTACAATCTCCCCCTTTGGCACTTCCATGACAAAACACACTACAAAGGCAATCTATCCTATATGAACGAGTTATAGAGAGCCTGCAAACAAAACTCAACATCCAAATATATTAGAACAAAGAGGCAACCTACTCCCCTTTCATCATTCTCCCCCTTTTTGACATGGAATGACAAAGGGCGAATAGGATAAACAATTAAGCAATAAATGTGAACAAAGGAGTGCATTGAACAATAAAAACCCAAGAGAAGAAGCCAAGTGAGATATTTAAGAGAGAAGCGAACACTAGCACAAATAGCATAATGCCTAAACTCAATACCAGACAAAGTACTAAAAGCACGCAAAGCTCAATAGAACATAATTAAACTCAATGCTAAAAGATTATAAATTTTTGAAGATATGAGCATGAGAAAGTTTTAGCGCAAGTATTATATCATGAGATGCAATGAACAAGACATCCAAACATTAAGACACAACTTGATGATAGAACACCATGCAAGACAAGAAAAACAACGCACCATGATCAACGACATGTGAGGAAAGTGTGTGTGTGCATCCATGGCCTAGATATCGTGTTAGCTCAATTTAGGACCTATATTCTCATGAACAATAGGAGTATCAAGATGACTCCCCCTCAAGAAGTCAAACCAAGCTAGGTCCTTAATGATTTTTTGTTGATAAGTACTTGCGGAGCTCCCCCTCAACTTCTAATTTTATTCATTTTACAATGTATTCTCTTTTACCCCACTCGCCGTTTGACGCGACCGTCCGGACTGGATAGAGCCGAATGCAACCGGTTACTAAGCAAGTGGTCCAATACTAATACCACATTTTCCATAAACTCTCATTTTTTTTTATATAACCTCACCGATGGAAATATTTTTTCCATTATATTTTGCACTATCATCGCGGCTTTCACACTACTAGGACTTTTGTCCTATAGGTAGCCCTTTCCTCAAATCATTCATTCTCTCAATTCCGGAGGGGGATGGAGACAAAAAAACAAATGGTGGTGGATAGATTTCAACATCACATTTGGAATTCTAACCACGGGTCAATCTCAAAAAGAAATCTCAAGATACAAACCAAGTTTATGAGAACAAGACCCCTAATTGTCAACCATCCATAATAGCCATGAATAAGTGTACAGAATGTCGGATACTCATGGTTTGTTGGCATTCAAATGTTTTTGCAGGGAGAATACAAAAAAGAAGTGCAATAATAATAAGGATGGACATGTTCATAAAATCCAATGATATTCAACTATGCACTAAAGACTATCATGCTCAAACACAAAACAACTGATAAATAGACATAATTTTTTTTATATAATAACTCAAAGAAAACAAAAATAAGACAAATATGAAACAAACTATAAATTAAACTCCATAAATCTAGGTATTAGATATGCATGATCAAATAAAAACCTAGATTATGGAACCACTGCCTAGCTTCAAAAGGCAAGACCAACCTCTCCAAATGAACTATAGTCATCTAGAGAGTCAAGATCATCATCAACCGTTGAGACTAAATCATTTTTACGAACCCAAATCTGTCTAGTCTTGCCCTTTTTATTTTTTTCAACAACTATAGGTGCATGTTTAGCTATCATATTAGTATTCTTTTTATGAGAAGTCATATTATGTCTATAGCTTTGAGTTCGATCCCGACCATAACTAACATGATGATACATAACCCCCTTTTTACTACCTTGATGATATTGGGGTGGAGCAATAGGGTACCCATGTAGTTTAAAGCAATTTGGTCGAATATGACCTTTCACCCCACAAAAATGACAAGTGGGTACAAATTGTGCATTTTTATGCAAATTCGTTTTTTTATGAGCATGTGAAAGACAATGGGTGTGTAGTTTCGTGCAATTTGGGCTTATGTGACCAATCATTCCACAATTATGACAAGTAGGCACATGTTTGTTGGAACCATGAGAATATGCTAAGTCCATGTAGAAAGTAATTGGAGCATGCAATTTCCTACAATGAAGTCTAATATGACCTTTAATACCACAATGATGACAAGTAGGCGTATATGTAGAAAAATTTACCTCGCCACGCTTGGTGGTGGCATGTTCACCCATGGTACTTTGTGCATTTGCCTTTGAAAAAATTGGCTTTGTGTGCGTCTGTTTGACATTGTTCTCTTTGACACGTGACTTGGTTTTATTGGCCAGGGGAGGAGGAATGGGAGCACTGCTACTTGGTTTAATAAAATTCGTTTTTCCTTCCACCTTATGTGTTGAAGCCTTTCCTGTATATCCAAGCCCTTCTCTGTTTGTAGTTACCTTTTGAACACTCAAAACTTCATTCAAGACTTGTGTACCTGTGTTCAATTTCTTAAAAGTAGTATTGGCCTTGTCAAGTTCAACTTGCAATTTTGCTACTTTTGATTCAAGAAGCTTGTTAGTCTCAAAAAGTCTACGCACATCATTTTCAAGATTCATATTTTTGCATTTAAACACATTAAGTTCATGCAAGACATCAATTTTCTCTTTCTCGCATTGCTTTAGCTTGGTGGCTAACCCTAAATCAGGTTTTTTCTTAAAAGAATGTTTAAAGTTTTTCATAGTTATAGCCATATCTTCGATATCGTATTTATCATCTCCATGACTTGTTTGGTTAGTTTCAACACCACAAAAAATATTACTTTCACTATTGCAATCAGATTTAGCATCAAGTATAGGCAAATTTATAGACACAAGATTCATATTCATACTCATGATGGATCTGCTCTAGGAAAATAAATCCTAACGGAAGGAGCAGCTAGCTCTGATACCAATTGAAAAATCAGGGTTCCCTTAAAATCTGTTAAAACCCTAACAGTATGAATGCGAATCACTAATTAAATCAACCAGCAGAAAATTACGCAAGCAGTCAAAACCCACAACACAGAGATATACGTGGAAAACCCTAAATGGGTAAAAAACCACGGGAAGGAATCAAAATCACTATACTCATTGTGCAGTTACAGATATACCTATCCAAACGATGTAAATCCTCACAACGTTCTAAGTATCACCTGCCGAGTCACACGTACACCGCACCCAGTGATCTTGATCGCCAACGCCTTGAAATGCACAAGCCTTCCTTAGATACTTTCGGAATCCCACCAAAGAACTCTAGCTGAAAGTTGATTGTTGAAGCATTAAACCCCTTGAAGATGAACTCTAAGCATCCGGCCTTCAAAGATCTTCAAGGTCCACAAACCCTAGCCGCCACAAGTGTTTTAAGGATGAGTAGAAGTGCAGAGAATAAAGTGTGGCTGCTCAAATTTCGTTTAACCTAGTTGATGCGAATATATAAGGCGCATAGCAGTTGCTCAAGCAAGAACCAAGTTGCTCGAGCAACTAACGAACAGCAGATTTGCTTGACAGGTTGCTTGAGCAAGTCGTTGAGCAACTTCTGAACAAGTAAAATAACCTACTCAACTCACCACTAAAATAAATACTACCGCACTCTCAACCATTACATAAAGAGATGATTCCTTTCCACACCTAAACAGACACTCTAAAAATAAAATTACAACTCGATGTAAATGTGTGTTTTGTCAAACGGAATTGCCAAAACAAAGAACTCCGAAACTTGGTCCTTACATTGTCTAGTTTTAACGGCACTTTATTTACCAGTACTAAAAAGGTCTTGCAACGAAAAATCTTTGACTACAAAGGGGATATTTGTGGCATGCCGATGGAAAGACCACTATTAACTGAGAGAATACCCCTGAGGATTTTCCAAATGAAGACTTTTATTCGTTCTGGAAGATCCAGGGACCAAACAAGTTTCCAAATATTCTGTCCTTTGTACATCCAGACTGCATTAAGGTTACTAATTGAGCTTCTTTGGTTTTTGTTAGGGAGAGCTCTATGCCCAGATTCTGTATTAATTACATCGACCAGTTGGAAAATGGGCTATACTAACTGATCTGGACAAGGGCTGATTGGGCTGACAGCCCACTGAGTCTAAATGGAGGGAGTCCATCACTGATGTGGATGCTATGTATTGGATCTTCCTCGTTATTTCTTAGGATATTAGGAAGGCAAAATGACAATTCGATTTCATCTATATAGTCCTTTTTTAATTCCAAAATTTCTACTTTTATTTCTTACCGGGCTGATAATACACAAAAAAATTGCAATACCCACCCCACTATGAACAAACAATACATCATATGCGCATTACAAACACTTTTTTTGTTTTGATAATTGAGGTGTCCAGGTTAATTTACGCGTGCATCGATTAATTCTGGGCGCGTTACAAAAACTTAACAACCTTTATGTATGTTACTACTATATATACATAAGTTTATGTTTCAGCCTTTCAGGTGATGCTATCTGTATTCTGCACTATGGATCCAAGCTGGAATACCGCACTTAACTGTCCACTATGTGGGGCGGTGGACCGGCCTTGGCTCCAACTCACAATATCAATCCCACTATAAAATTTATATTGGTTTGTTATCAGTGGTGTGTGGTAGATATTCCACTGATATTCCATATCAGTGGTGTGTGGTGGGTGGTTTGTTTTGATTAAATAAGTCATTTGGATTATTTTTATGTCTCTTTTTAAATATTTTTTCGTATTTGTTAGTTTCGCGTCAATTTCTTGTGGATTATTATTCGTCTCGATGAGAGAAATCTGAAAAGTAAAAAATTATAATCCAAACTCAAATTTTTTTTAATAAAGAAAAAAAACCTGACTTTTTGGATTTTTTTTACTTCAAAAAATTGAATTTGAATCATAATTTTTTTACTTTTATGATTCCTCTCGTCGAAACAAACCAATAATCCACAAAATTTTAACACGAAACTAACAGAATGGATAGGATATTTCCACCTAATAACGACTTAAGTTTTGTAATCGGATGAAAAGTTTGATTCCTACATGGTATTATAATGGGATCCACTATATCCCATAATTTACGAACCATAATTTACGAATAAATAATTCACAACTCACGGAAATAGGCCGCAAAAAGATTTCATGTGATAGACTTCAAACGCAGTTAGTTATATGCGGGCCAGTGCAGTAATTTTTTATATATATTTGGATTCTCTACTTTGTGTTAGAAAATAGGTCAAGCCATGTCAATGAAATTCAAAATCCACACACTCGTAACTGTCGCATCATTACTTCTAACAATTTTTGTTAGAATAAACGTTTGCCTATGTGATTTTTCAGTTGCTGACCAGGAAATGAACTCCAAAACGAAATACTCCTACTTTGTTATGCACTTTTGCTCAATGTGTAAGCAAGCATTCCAGAAGCTCTTGCAGAACTAAGAGCTTCTCTAACAGCCTTAGCAAATTTTCATTCCTTATTTAACTTTGATGACACATGTGACAAGTTGAATAGCCATTTGCAACAAATTTTCATTCCTTATTCAACCTTTAAGCTTTTTATCACTCTTTTGATCTTATAGGCCCACTTGGGCAACTGAATCAATTAATTCACCAATCGTCCTTATTGTATTTGATGGTATTGGTATGACACTTGGAGTAACCATTTCTCTTTCTTCGAACTTGAAGAGTGAGAGAGAGAGAGTTTCCCAAAAGTGTTAAATACAATTTTCGAGATAAGTCATTTATTCACATACATGAACTATTTTTAGCACCTATATCAAATTTTTAGTGTTATAAAAGAAGGTCTGGAAGGCCGAGTACTCACAGACTAGCCCGACTACCCCGACTAATTGCCCGACTAGGTGCCGAGTACTCGGGTCCTGGAAGCTAAAAGGTGTCTGGCCGCCCTGGGAGCGCCTAGCGAGTTTTAGAACCTTGCAACTTTGGAAAAATATTGCCCCTGAGAGAGAGTTTGATCCTCTATCTCTATTAGAGCATCTCCAATCCATAGTATCACAATAATATATTTTAATGAAAAAGTGATTTTGGAGGATGAAACTCAATATTCTATCTCTAACCCAATACTCTATTTTTTTCTCCTGTTTTTTGAAAAACACACTCCAAACCTCAAATTTCACCACTATCCCTCCTAAATTCAGATTATCATTCTTCTAGCTTTATAAAATGTAATACTCAATATTGGTCTGATTTTAAAGGTATTGTAAATATCTTTTAATTGGTTTTCAACTTTGTAATAAATAAATGTATCAAATATAATTTAATTGAATAAAATAAACTTTTGAGAGGGTGAATAATGAAATGGAGGATGGACTGAAGATGCCTTAGAGCATGTACACCAGAGTAGGTATATGCATAGTTTTAGGTAAAATGGAGAACAAAAGTGAAAAAAGCCACTACACCAGCATAGGTAAACAGGAAGGTAGAATGAATTTGTCAAAAAAGGCTTGCTATTTATCCCGAAGAACTGTTCAGTAGCAAGTACTTTCTTAATTTATTACTCATTCCGTTCCAATTTAATTGCTCCCTACAGTTATGCGTGCATTTTTAAAACTCTTGTAGTTTTCATTCTATAATGTATTTTATATGCAATATGAATCTTATTTGATAAATCTCAATTATTTTTATTAGATAAATTTTTTAAAAACTTTGAAAACATCACCAATAAAAAGATATAGACGTTTGAAAAAGGCACGGATATTCGTATGGAGAATTTAAAATGGGATAGAGGGAGTAGTATTTATTCTACAACTGACTCTCTCTCTCCTCTTCTATTCAATGTTTAATTCTTTTTTATACAAAAAATTTATTACTTTGCAATATTTTATTGGGATACCTTTACCTTTACAGAGAATTGGTGTAGTCAGAAAGTCAAACGGGATAGCAAGAAATACAAATTTACACATGAGCATTTTTTGTTATCCATCGGTTTACTTGCTCTTAAGAGTTCTTTTTGTTGAAATGGCTCTTCATATGTAGTTTGCTTCTCATTTTGCTATCTCCTCTAGAGATGTTCTTAATGGCAAGGAAAGTCAAGAGGCGCGGCACGGCAGATATACCTTGCTACGATTGGGGTCCTATTATCTAGAGGCTTCAAACCTAATCTATGTGTGGTTGGGGCTCCTACCCCTATTATTTAGGGAATTAGCCTTGGACAGATATATACATTCATAAAAGATGTACATGTTATATTATAGTAATTGAGGGTAATTCTACACTCCCTATGATTTTTGTATATCCCACCCTTGCGAGACTACATGTTTGTTGAATATTTGTACTTTTAAATTTTTGACAAAACAATGTGCGGGATATTTGTACTTTAAAATTTTTGACAAAACAATGTGTGGAATATTTGTATTTTTAAATTTTTGACAAAACAATGTGTGATTTCTGCAGTAGCAGTACTTTTCTGATTCAGTATATTTTAGACTATATAGGTAGTTAGGTACTTAGGATTTTTTTTAGCATATGTAGGACCACATCCGGGAATATTTTAAAATAATACGGAGTACCTCTTTTTTTCTTAGATAATCGAGGAACAATCCTACAATAGGCCACTAATTGGACGCACTGTACAACTCAAATCTCGGATGGAGCTGGTACGACCCCACACCAGTCACGGCACCTCACTTAGCACAGGCACTCCCCCTGCAGGGGAATCGAACTCCTGACCAAGAGGATTACTCTCAAAGTCAGACACTCGCCCTAACGGCGAGGGCAATATTTGACACTGATATTGGACACAAACAATGGATGGATGGAGGGAATATGTTAGAAATTTTGATATGATGATACCATTGAAAACTCGTTAAGAAATTGTCAAAGTAGGTAAACAAACATCACATGCAAGTGCTGGTTGTATTGGTTCTGGATTTATCTAGACCATAGTTTGATATACTAATTATGATGGATATAGATGATAATTACAGTAGTAAGGCTAAAATATATAGTACACTCTCTAGCTGTGATTTGTATATTCCATGGCTTGTGAGATTATATGTTTGTTGAATACTCCCTCCGTCCGGATTTGTTAATCCACAAACATATTTTTTCAAGTCCTAAAATGTTTGTCCATTTTCAAAAGTCAAAGCATAAAGTATGAAAAATTTACTTTTTTGCCCTTTTTCTAAAACTTAAAATAGCAACACAAAAACTAATTTTTTAAAATAATGTGTTTACATTTTTGAATTTTTTTTGCACCGTATTAAAGTTCTCAATGAGATCTATCAAACAAGATCCATATTGATAAAAAAATAATTTTTGCAACTACATTATTTTTTAGTTTGAAAATTGCACGTATTTCGTAGTTGACTATCAAATTGGAATGGAGGGAGTATTAAATGGAGGGATTGAGGATAAAATACGAAATTAACAAACTCAAAATGTAATGGAAAAAAAATTGGAATCCCCAAAACGGACCAACAAATCCGGACGGAGGGAGTATTTAATTAGACTTCAAAAACGAAAAAGTAAATGTGTGGTTTCTGCATTAATTAATCTGATTCAGATGGAAAAAATATGGCATGAAGTTAGGTAATTAGGATATTTTTTTAACATGTGATAGGACCACAACAGGGAATAAAATAATGATAGTGACACAAACTTTGTGCCACAACCCCACTCACATGGGGTGTGGGGCCCACACGTGGGGCCCATGTGGGACCCACATCCCATGTGTATGGTCTTGGCAAATTTGATATGTAATACTGTTAGAAATTAACTCATTGAAGAATTGTGTCCCACGTGATGTTAGGTGTATAAGCAAACACCACATGCAAGTGTTGGTTGTGGTTATTCGATCATGATTAAATGGGTAAGAATAGATCCAGACCATGGTATTTGAGAAGGTCCTCTCTCAACTCATTACCATAAAATTTAAGACTTAAACCCATCTAAATAGATAATAAGATTTGAGAATCAAGAGAGTGAAGTCTTTGACGATCAAGAGTGTTCGGCCCAACTTACGCGCATCTTGACTAATTTTCTCTCTAATCCGGTCAAAAGTGACAAAAAGGGAGAAACTACAGCGTGAGCCAAACATACCTCTGGTAGGATCAAAGAGAGATTTGGGAAATGATTGTGGTTCCGGCATTACCACGTTGAGATATTATATTATACTACCATGTTGGATGTTTCAATTCTTCTAATGATGGTGTTACCCTCGGTCAAAGGTTGATCAGTTAAATTAACAAGGCCTTGTTCTCTTATAGATTTTAAGTACATTTTATGAAAATCTCAATAATTTTATGGAGGGGTGATAAAATAGAATTGTTTTCCCAACTGATAAAATGTAGTGGTTTTCCTATAGATTTTAGGAGGATTTTATGAAAATCTCATAAAATTACTTTTACATTTTATGTGTTGAGATTTGAGTGTCATAAAATGTGAGATTTTATGTCCCAAAAATCTGTTGAAGAACACACCCTAAACTGTTGGAATTTGGGCCGGGTCTGGGACCAAATCGGGTCGCCCATGTTGGCATGACCCGGTGACCCATTTATTATAGAGTCCTATCCTATCTTGGAGATAAGATAGAAGACGTTGAAGTGATCCTATTCTCTTAGGATTATAGGACTTCTAAAGTATTTAGGATGCTCACTCTATATATTTTCCTACAGCATATTCATAATAAAATGATGCACACAAGATTATCAGTCATTGAGTTCTACGAAACTCTCTCCCTAGTTTTCTCTCTCTACCATTAAAGAGCGATTCGAAGCTTTTGCACCGTGGAATAGAGGGTGATACTCGAACCTCGTAGTATCACTCCATCGCAGGAGATTGTTGGTGTTCTAGTACGTGCCAAAGTATGTAATCCATCCACCAAAAGATCCGGTTCGGTAAAAGTTTGCTAAAGGTAACCCGAACCACCTGTTTCTGCATTCGTCATTAAAGTTTAACATAAACAGTTCACAATTTTTGTTAGTCGTCTTTATCTCTGTTTAGTCAATTATTACCCTAATCAAATATCATTTGTTTGGGCTTGGGATGGGCAAGGGAGAGAGAACCCTGCAGCAGTGAGGCTCACTTTTGAGTTTAACGCGAATGATTTAACCCGTTTATTAATTTTTAATTAATGTTTTTAGTGTTTCTGAAAAAAATCTGCTCAATCAAACATAAGTAAGTATTCTCGTTTCATTTCGGATTTACTAGATAGTACTGTAATTCTTTTTTTTTTCTTTCAACCCATTTGTATGTTTTATATTATTTCAGTCATTCTATTGTCCGTTCAATAGACGAACGATAAAAGTACTCTTTTACCCATAAAATACACTTTTACCGGTAAAATAATACACTCTTACCCATCAAAGAATACTCGTATCGGTAAAAGAGCACTCTTATCGTCCGTCCAATTTTTCATAACTATTTCTCATCTATCCTCTTTTTTTCATTTTTTTTTCTTTTTTCAAGGACATGACATTGTACGGGGGACCCAAAGGGGGCATCAGGTGGCCGGTTGGGCTGGAAAGATGAAGATTGATCAACTGTGACAGCACTGGTGGAAGAGCCGTAAAGGGATCAAGGGATGCCGTAGCAGCTAATATATTCAAGCTGTCGATTTCAGTAGTTAATAGTTTGGATTTAACCCGGTAATGAACAACTCGGATTTACAAGAGCCAAAATAAAATCATGATCATTAGTTACATGGTGGACGACTCAAATGTCGCACTACATGAATATAGTGCGGCACAACATTACAAGGTCCCGTTCCCGTGGTGGAGCGGTGGACCCACCTGAATGGCTGTTGCTACCTACAAAACTGGAGTTTGATGGGAACATGCGGCCCTCCTGTTTTTAGTCGGAGAGTAATTGGCGCAAATACCCCTGTTCATGCACGAGACTTTTGACAATTAATCTTAACTAGTCCTTTCGCCCTTACTTTTGACAATAAATCTTAACTAGTCCATTCCCCCTTACTTTTAGCAATTGGCTGGAATTATCCCCCCCTATCGGTTAATTGTTCTAGGGTCCAGAAGTGGAGACTTATTGGGCATTTAATCCATGTTAAAGTTTTACAAGGTCTAAGGTCCATGAATTTTTTTTTATTTTAGAATTTAGGCACTTTCAAAGGGTACCCTAGGGTTTAGGTTTTAGGGTGCACTTTCCTATTATAGGGTTTTAGTGGTTTAGACACTTTCATAGGGTACCCTAAGTTTTAGGCACTTTCGTAGGGTACCCTAGGGTTTTAGGCACTTTCATATAGTACCCTAGGGTTTAGGTTTTAGGGTGTACTTTCCTATTATAGGGTTTTAGTGGTTTAGGCACTTTCATAGGGTACAAACTTTTTTGGCACTTTTATCAGGTACAAACTTTTTTTTGGTAAAAAAAAAAAAGGATGTCAGCGTTAGGACTGAATAGGTTATAAACTTGATTGGTGGATTAACGGGGTTACAAATTCTTTGCTTAGGAGTTTTGAACAAGTCGCCCTTATCCTATTACTCTCTGTTAAAAAAAAAAATTCTTTCAACTCTTTTCTTTCTTTTTTTAATCACCTAGTGTAACTAGTGGTGGAAATATGATTTGAATTTCGGGTGACACAAAAATAATCAAATACTCCCACCGTCCCCAAAAAAATATCTGATCCGTCAAATCAAGAGCATACAAAGGATATGTTTTTATTTGAACAATTTCAAAATTATTCAAAAACTTAAAAGCTCATTGATATTAGTATCTTCCGAAGATAATATATAAATTCTTTGAATCAAGATGAATTATTTGAAATTCTCATTTTGCGGACCTAACAATTTTTTTGGGGACAGATGAATATTTAATACTATAAAAGCACACGTATTCTTTGATTAATCTTCAAGTGTTCCATTCTAACCACCTGTGTTGCCTCCCATCAAAGGCAGTGGTCATTGGACGTTCAGATTATTTTTTTTGTCTTTATTTATTTATTTATTTATTTATTTTAGCATTTGTTAGTTTGCGTCAATTTTTTTGTAGATTATTAGTTCATCTCAGCGAGACTCGAGAAGACTCTAAGAAGTAAAAAAATTATTAATCTAACTAAAAATCTGTGAATAAAGGCAAAAATAATCTAAAATTTGGTAGGTTTAAAATTATTTGTCTTTACTGAATTTTTTAAAATTTTGATCATAATTTTTTTAAAAAGATTCCTCTTATTGAGACGAACCAATAATCCATAAATAAAAAAATAAAATAAAAAGTCGCAAAATTAGAAAATGGAAAATCTTTTTGAATGAATGACACAAAAAATAATTTGACTCAGGTATTTTACTTGTTCCGGTGTTTATTGAGGTTAACGGTTAACCAATGACTCGTCAAACTTGCAGAATGAGAAGTACATGCGCCCGAAAAATTTAACGGCACAAAGTCTTGGTCGAATGAAAGGGGAAAAAAAAAAAGTCTCGGTCCAAATCGTCCGTGCTAAAATACCAAGATAGATATTTTAGCGCTTCGATAGAGAGAACTTTAATAGTAATATTGTATTCAACGATGTTGTTATGATTGAATTAAAATCCCACCAGAAATGAAAATGTCATTATACCAAAAAGGGTATCCTGTGGGGCTGGGAAGATGGAGAGTGATGAGCCGTGACAGTGGTTTAGATGGCAGTTGCTACCTACTCCTATAAATAGGGAATCAGGGATGGGCATGGGGAAGGTAGGGGTGAATACCACTATCTCCATCTCCAATTTTCAAATTCATATCAATCTCCATCCCCTCCCCAATCTCCACTGGGGATTTTCTTTTAACCTCCATCTCAGCCCCAATGCAGGGAATGAGGATCCAAAAGGTCACTCAAACTATTCAAGTGAATGCCAAAGAAGTTGTATTGAAATCCAAAGCTAATGACAAAAAGTGGTTTCCAAAGATAATTAAAACGTACCAAGTCACTCAAAAGTGCTACTGTTGTTCTTGTTCTTTTTCGTTTTTTGTTTTTGGTTTTGCCTTCTTGGTAGATTAAATTTTCACTCAAAAGTGTCACATAAAACAGAAGTAAAGGAGAAAACATTTCTTATACAACCAACCAACAAGTTACAAATTATAAACATATCCCGGGGGGACTTATAAACTTATAATATAATATATCTATATATGTGAACAGGGATGAGGGGAGGGGCGGGGATCAGGGAGGGGATTGTGGAGGGGATTGACTATACCATCCCCTACCCAATCCCCGATTTTTTTTTAAAAAAAATCCTCATACCATACCCTACCCGATCCCCGAAAAAATCCCTAAATCCCCTATCCATTCGGGGAGGGGACGGGTTGGATCGGGAATAGTTGGCATTGTATTGAAAAGATTGTGTTGAGTTGAAAATTTATAAGTAATGTTTATTTGTCTAAAGACACTGAGTAAAATTTTGCCAATTCAATTGGCGTAGTTGACAATGACTCCTAAACGAATCCAAGAGGTGGACTTGTAATGAAGTATTTTTACACCTTCCGGTTTTTATTGAGGCTTACCAATGGCTCAGACTTGATATATAATTATTCAAAACCATCTGATATGACAAGTATATGCGCCTGAAAAAAAAAGAAAAAAGAAAAAAGAAAAAAAAAAAAGAAAAAGAAAAAGAGAGAGAGAGAGAGAGAGAGAGAGAGAGAGAGAGAGAGTCTCGATCCAACAATTGATGCTAAAATACCAAGATAGATATTTTCACGTTTCGATATAGAGGACTCACATGGACTTACAACTTTGTTGACATCTTCATTTATCGTAGTCACGCAAATTCCAAAATACGAATAAGAAAGGTACCGCTGAGACCTGGTTTGGCTAATTCGTTTGGAATTTTTTTATTCAATAAAATTCGTACTATTTATTAGTTTTGTGCCAAATTTTTGTGAAATATTGGTATGTCTAGACGAGAGTAACCTCAAGAACAAAAGCTTTTTTTTTTTAAATAATGACAACAAATGGATTAATTTGTTTTTGTTCAAAAATAATAATTTGGAACAATTTCTTTTCTTTTTAGGTTTCTTCCATAGAGACGAATGAATAATCCACAAAAAAATTTGATTAAAACTATAACAAATATATATAATTCCGCTGGATTTTTGGGCTAAAACCGGTCTTCATAAGTAGATTTTGTGAGTGCGGTTTTTTTCACCCTCATCAAAAAATGGTGAACGGACTCTTACTTTTATTAGTTGAAATCGTGTGGATCTCACCCTTGTAATACACTCTTTGGTGGGATGAGAGTACTTAGTGGTGGGATCCACATTAACGTTCACCTTCTTTTAACGAGGGTGAACGAAGTTAAACTCATTTTTTGTTTCTTGGTAAGCAGTTCAAAAGCACTTAGGCTTTCCATATCTTATTGGTTGTCAAGTCCACCTGTGATACCAATAGTAAAGGCCAATGAGCATCCTCATCAGGATCAACAAATTTTGGACCAAATTAAACCACAAAAACACTTTTTACAATTTAGCAAGTCACTTTATCAAAAACTCAAAAAATCAGACTCTCTATCCAAACTTTACTATATTAAACTACTCCCCTCAAATCTAATAAAAAAAATTCTTTTCTCCTAAAAAACTAAACTCCCACGTTGGGAGTTGGTCACTATGTCAGAGGAGGTGCACCTTTTGTATTAAACAAATCGGAAGGTCTGTCCCGTGCTCCACGCGTCAGCCATCTATTCTCTCCTCCCTCTCCACGTACTCCTCTCTCTCTCCCCCCACTTGCTGCACAAAACTCGGGAAAAGAAAGAAACAATAAAAAAAGGCTAAGCCCGTGAACAGTAACTCGCTAGGGAAGTAACGTTACTGTAGCAAACACAATTTGTTGAGGGAGAGTAGAGAGACTGATTTTTGGGGGTTTTGGGGGGTTTGGCTCAATAATTTGTCTTGCACAGTGTTTTACAACACCTGATATTGATGCTCTTAGCTTTATTAGTTAGTAGCATGTTACTAGTAAGTACCTACGAAACTAGATGTTAACATCATACGGGAAGAAACAGGGCATCACACCACCAACTAAACCTAAAAAATCAATTAAGTTGGTAGCGCTTTTTAAAAGTTAGAAAATGGTCCCAATAACAGTTATAGCCCATGCGCATGGGCACCATTGAATTTGTCACCTACGAAAGTCCATGGCTTGTGGGCTATATTTTGGATAGGATAAGCATGTATGCATGTATGTGACTATATTGTTGGTGGCAGGGACGGATCCAGGAATTCCACTAGCAGAGGCGATTTTTTTTTAAAGATATTTTGTAGGGGCGAACCTATATAATTCATAGTATTTTTTATTTTTATATAAAACTAGAGTTTTTTTCTTTCTTTGCAGGGGCGATTGCCCCTACTGGCCCCTCCCTGACTCCATCCCTTGGTGGGCGACTATTTTTTTTTCCTTACGTTTTGGGGTGTCTGGATAGCTTATGCTGTATTGGACTAGTCCACTTCCCGATTCGGTCAAAGACAGAACATTTATGTTGGATAAACTTCCTAACCATTTGACCTCAAGAATCGAATACTAGTTAATTGTACACGAGGACCAAAACCACCAATAAACCGAATTTACAATTGAGGCTAGTTGGGCTACTTTCTATCCTTACAAGGAGGGTCTTCCAAGTGATTAGAAGCCGTGCTGTCACATAATGTTGGCCACCATCATGTTATGTGGCCTTTTCAATTGAACAAAAAAAGATGGAATGATGACCCCATCTCCACTTTTGACCCCTCTAATAAGAGAAATTATTGATTGTATAGAATCAGACCCAAGACACGATAAATTATTCAACAACAAATCCTCCGGTCCGTACCTCTATCATTCTCCATTGCTTGCGCAGTGTTTTCCAGTGTGTTTTTTTTTTAATGGGTTTTCAAATGTTTATGGTTTTTCAAAGGTTTTCTAAAAAATTTGCGTTTTATTCTGATCAGAATCCACTGTTTGTTTTTCTTTCGGTTAACAGGTTGTGTTTGCAGGTTGAGCATAGGATGGGAGTAAGGTTAATTATTGTTGTGTTTATTCGAGTATATGATGGGAGTAAAGATATTGTTGTGTTTGTTGGACGTTTCATAAAGGGAGGGCGACAGTATCTATCGTATCCTATTTGCGGCGGTTGCAATGGTGATTGCAAATCTGTAGTTTATTTTGTTGTTCTGTTATTTTTCTGTTATTACTAATTCCATCGTTGTGTTCTATTCTGTAGGCCTGATGCTAATTCGTGATAGATTAGCTTCGTTCTGATCTTCGCCTGTGGTCGGCGTCTTTCTTTATGTAATGATGATAACACGGTGTAATAGCGTTATTAATAATATCTCTCTATTAACCAAAGTAAGAGAAATTATTCTTTGCTCCGAGAGGTGGTACTCTAAAGTGTGTTGTGATTGGTAAATATTGTACTTCGGACTCAAGATTTTTGTGTTGACAAAGTAGGGCATAAAATGGCATGTGTTTGTGTTATGATTGGTGTGGAGCACTAGGGAAGGGCTTCCGGGATCGAGGACGGAAATAGTACTATCCAGCCCCGATCAGCCTTCATGCCCCTTGTAGCTAAGCATATATCATTTATCACCCTAGGGGTCTAGGCTTGTGACTTAGAGTTTGCTCTCTCTTATGTTCTCAGGTTCGAAACCTCCTAGGTGCTATCAATCTCTTTGTGATAAGGGACGGATACACCATGGGGCACGTGGGGCATGTTCCCCCGCTCAACTTCAAGATTTTTCTAATTTTTGAATTCTTTTTATTTTAGAGAATCAAAACATGCTACAAAAATTCATAACCCGGGACATAAAAATTCAGAAAAATAGGCCACTGAATTCATAGACGGTGTATATGTACACCCAAAATCAAAACGAAACACATTAAGCATAACACGAGCCACGTAATTTGTTATATAAGCCATGAAAATTCGTAAAAGAGTGTGTAATAAAAATCTTATTGCCTGTGATGAAGTCTAGTTTTTATATTGTAGATAATTTTTGGATCCATCCCTGTTTGTGATCAATCCATAAGGAACCCTGCTCCAATTTTAATTAAGCTTCCTGGAAGTGGATGATGGGATTGGACCTCCAGGATTAGTGTAGCTGACTTGGACACCTTAATTACCAAAAAAATCAGATACCATTTTCAATTCTTTGTAGATTCTAGGGAAAAAAAACACAACTAAAAGCGTGAGAGGAACATGTTTTGGGGTAGAACAATTGAGTTTATTTTACTTGAATGTCTCTTGAAGAATGTTTCATGACACGTGTGTTAATTACGCAACAGTTTTGCTTAAACAATGACGGGTGACCCAATGAGAATTGAATTGATGCCTCCCCTTGATAGCTCCTCCAATCCCTTTTAAGTGCCTAGTAAGTAACGATAATTCTAAGGGAACAGAATTTTGGTGCACAGAAAATGCTCGCTCCAATTTTTTAAGTGTTCACGAAAATCAATTCGATCATTCATTTTAGAATCATTTTTCGAGGGCTTGTTAAAAATCACCTCAATTGGACGTCGTTAAGTGTCAATCCAAAGCCCACCCCCGTTTCATTTAATTTTTTTGAATAAAATGGGGTGGGCTTTGGATAATGATTTAGGCAATCCGATCGAGTTTTTTTCACGAAAATGATTATAAGATGAATGAACGAACGGATTTGTTATCGTTTCGTCGTGAACCCAAAAGTGGGTCTCCGAGCCGATCTGTGCATTTTCTGTGCACCAAATTTCTGTACATGTAGTTTGGTCCATTAAGTAATTCCAATTAGAGGGTAGTTTTGAAAAGTTGTAGTTTGTGAAGTATAATGAATAATAAGATATTGCCAAATAAGACAAATTAATTAGGGAATTGATATTGACACTCCTCAAGTTGTTAACGACACTCCTTTCTTTAGAGTGCCAATATAAAGTCCATATCAATTTCCCCTCTTGGATTGATATTGACACTCCTCTCTTCTACATCTCTTCTCTCCCGTCTGTCGTCTCCTCCCCTCACTTGGGGTTTTTCAGCTATGGTGCATTGTTGGGTGCGGCTATGTTGGCTTAACGGATCATCGGTTTTGGCTGCTGTTCTCGCCAATTTCGTTGTCAGATGTTAGTGGTTTTAGGGCCTAACGCTAGTGGAGTGGCATCGGCTGGTGTATGGGTTTTGAGATCTCCGAGTGGCAGTGACGACTGTCTATGGTTAATGGTTTTGGGCTTTGGCTTTGCTTGGATCAGTTGGTTTACGGCGTCGTTTTGGTGCGTTTTTGGGCTTTGACTTTGCTTGGATCGGTTGGTGCTCCCATTGGTGTGAGGTGCAGTGGCTGGAGGAGTATGTTTTCGTGATCTTTGGATGGCGGTGGGTTTGCTCTGGTTCTCACACAACGGTTTCTCTTCGTCGATCGGTGTTCATGGTGGCCGGCATAGGGTGCTTTGTAGTTTAGGGTTTAGGATGGATTAGATTTAGGTGCGTTTTCATTGAGTTTGCTGTTTGGGTTGGGCTCGGTTCATTTTTTTTGGGTGTGGTTTTTTGCGAACCTTGGAGGGATCTTGGGTGGCATTTTTTCCCAGTATGCCATTGATCTATTTATCTTTGTAATTTGTGTTCAACGATAATAGTTGCCGATTTAAAAAAAAAAAAGTACTTGTGTGCCAGTACATGTTTTAAACGTAATTTGCTTTGCGTCGTTTCTAATTGGTGGCATGAATATAAGCTCCAGGCAGAATGGTAGCAGTTTGGCTCCGTAAAAATTTTCGAGCCAAACAGAGAGTCAACCCTTCCGTATACGTTTACTCCCCGTGAAGCTCGCGGGCATTTTCGTAATAACAACCAGTAACCCAACCTCTTTCAGTCATTCCACCAAGCGGGACTGCGATCATTACGTGTCCCCTCACATCCATAGGATACAGAGAGCCCCTCAGAGAGAGAGAGAGAGAGAGAGAGAGTCTGCAGAAAGAAAAGAAACAGAGCGGCGACAAACAACACCGAAGCCGTGGTAGAGAGAGAGAGGACATTGAGCTGCTCAAAATCCTCAAAACTCTTCTGTTTCAGAAATCTCTTCTGGTTGATTTCAGAAATCTACGTCCGTTGTTTACTTAGATTCACCACATTTTGCTGGTCTATCCACTTAAACATGTGAAGAAGAGTACTCAAGAGGAGGAGTTTTCTGCGTGGGATAAAGGTTTAACTCTCCTCAACACCTCCGATTTTTCGTCAACATTTCCAGTACATCTATCCATTCACATGCAGCAATGCATTTTTGTTTATGTATGTACTGTGTGCAGTGATGATAGATTAATGCGGAGTAATCGATTTTTTTATTGCTTTTAGGTCGGCCGTTTAGATTCCCGCGAAATACACCGAGGCCAGCGGTTTCAGCAAATTTCAGGTAACGCTGTCGTATTCACTAGATTTTTCTGTATATTTTTATATGAACTCCCATTTTTTTTTTTTAGTTTTCTTTTTGTTGATAGATCTATTCAGGAATTAAAGACAATAATTTTTTTTTTTGTTGTTGTTTCAACTTTTTTCCTTTTTCTGGTTTATTTTTCCCGTTGAAAAAGAGAGTCAAGAAGCGTCACGGGTAATCCTCCAGATTTGTTGACCCATTTGCTAATTTACTTGCAGTTGAATTTTTTTAGATATTATTATTATTTTTTTTTGGAGTTTCTCTTTTTGTTGATAGATCTAGTCAGAACTTAAATACAGTATCAATATTATTGTTGTTTTGATTCAACTTGTTTCCTTTTTTCTGGTTTATATTCCCTGTTGAAAAAGAGAGTCAAGAAGCGTCACGGGTAATCTTCCAGATTTGTTGACCCATTTGCTGAATTCATTTGCAGTTGGCTTTTTGAACTTTATTCAAGGAGATCTGTGACGGAGCTTTTGGATTTCTCTTGAAATAGGAGTGCTGAGATCAGCTTTGCCTTTTGCTTCATTAAGCTTTTGATATTATATTGATATGCAGTTAAAACGTGCAATTGGGTAGAGGAATTTTAACATCAGATTCTGTTTTTCTAAATTTTCTGAGCTATTTGATTACGAAGGGATCTCATTCGAGGAGATCCTACGAACCTTTTCTATTCATCTTGAAATAGGGAAACTTCAAACCAGCTTGAATCTTTTAATCGAAATGTGGGAAAAATTGAAGATCTGATTTTCCTGCATTTTCCAAGAAATTGGTGTAAGGTGGTGGAGAAAAAGTTACATTGGTTCTTTAATCGAGTGATCTCATCAGATGTGTTTATTAGGGGGTCATCCTGTTTGATTTGAAAAAAATGAGTTAAAAGTGAACCTCTAGGAATAGAGGTAACCTGAGGGGGGGTTGAAGATGGCTGGAGCTTGGGAGCAAATAGGGGACATTGCGAATATAGCCCAGCTTACGGGCCTTGATGCCTGCCGGCTAATTGGGTTGATTGTGAAAGCCGCAAGCACCGCTCGTATGCACAAAAAGAACTGCCGGCGATTTGCACAGCATCTGAAGCTGATTGGTAATCTGCTGGAGCAGCTCAGAATCTCGGAACTTAAGAAGTATCCAGAGACCCGGGAACCGTTGGAGCTACTCGAGGATGCACTGAGGAGGTCTTACATTTTGGTTAACAGTTGCCAGGACCGGAGCTATCTCTATCTGCTTGCAATGGGATGGAACATTGTGTACCAGTTTAGGAGGGCACAAAATGAGATTGACCTATACTTGAAGATCATACCTCTCATCACTCTCGTGGATAATGCTCGAGTCAGGGTACTGATAAATTGTTGATTGTTTCTTGTCCTATTTCAAGTTCCTTGATGATTGTTTTATGATTTTTCATAATTTGTGTTTGTTTTTATTTCTTCCTTGTTGGATGTAAACCTTTGTTGAAACTGTCTTCAAATCCAATTCTTATTTTGTCTTGACTACCACATCACTTGGCTGCCTTACGGTAGTTTCATTCTTTGTCCAACATTTATGCTTGTTGTTCTACACTCTATCTGCGTCTTGTAATGTTTTGTTCTTTGGTGAACAGGCAAATGCCTACTAGACTTGATTTTATGTGAGTTTCTGGAAATTAGTCTAACATCAGACTCGGTTGAATTTCCAACCCTATTTTCCTTTTGATGTAGCGAATGATTAGTGATTTAGTTTGCACCTTTGGGCATTTTCTTGGTTTCCGGACGAAGGCAAATATGCAAGTTTGTAACTTGATATTGAGTTTCTGTGGAAGGAGGCGTATACCGGTTCTTAATTGGTTATTCCCAAGCATGTTAAAGGTTGCTTTATAAAGCTTGAAATGGGTTCATGTTGCTATTGGAACAAAAAAACTTTGATTGGTAGTCTTTGGTACAATGTCCTCTTTCTGATTATTGTTGATGAGTTCACCAAAAGGTAATATGAGTCATATGACAGCTGCACCACAAGGTGTGCTGCGACTCAGATAACTCGGTATGAGTTGCTGTATTGTAAACTATTAGAGAGTGTGAGTGAGTGAGTCCACTCAAGTTGGAGTTTTGTTTTAATTTCTTTACCTTTTCATATAATCCACGTTACCTGGAGTTTTGTTTTATTCTGTGATTTTTGGGCAAGAAAGCTGCTGGGGCAAAACACAATTTTGGCAGTAGTAGTAGGTAGCATGTCAACTGTGAAATATGTTTATATTTTTTTCTGGCGGTAACATAGGGTATTACTATTACCACCATATTGCTTCCATGCATAATGTTGTGGCTGTTCGTGGCAGTGCAGTTTGTGGGGTTTTATTCTGTTAGCAGTTTGAACTGAGTAAAATCGAACAATTTCTTATTTGTTGGAGGATAGTTAATTCTGCCAGGTTGGTGTTTTAAACAGTGAAAATGACATCCTGAATGCTTTTTGTTATATTTGCACGTTTTAGTTCTTGTAATCAGCTAGCATGTAGACTGTTGCAATTTTCCTTGTGTTATTATGCCTACATGTTAAGGGTACTTCTGATTTTATAGAAGAAAAGAAATTTGTTTTAAGTTGGTCAATATTAATTTTTCTCTCAATTGGCAGGAAAGGTTGGAGTATATTGAAAGGGATCAATGTGAATACACATTGGATGATGAGGATAGGAGGGTGCAAGATGTGATACTTAAACCAGATCCTGACGCTATGGTGTTGAAGAAAACTCTTTCTTGTTCCTATCCCAACTTGCCTTTTAATGAGGCAATTCAAAAAGAAAATGAAAAGCTTCAGTTAGAACTACAACGCTCACAAGCCTCTATGGATGTGGGCCAGTGTGAAGTAATTCAGCATCTGCTTGATGTCACGGAGGCAGTTTGTGTAACTTCACTGTCTCAGAAGAATTCATCCCCCAGAAATTCAAAAAACTTGGAGCATAGTTATTCAGATGTTAACTGTGATAAGGAGAGTTCATATGACGAAAGCTATACTAAGAAAAGTGGGACTAAATCAACTTCAAGGTTTGTTTTTTATCTCTCTGTCTCTGGTGTGTAACGGGGTATGCATCAATCATTTTTCCTTCAAATACGTTTGTGCCATGGTGTCAAATGACCTATATTTTCTATCAGTATGTCTTGGTATCAAATGACCTATACTGAGTCACTCACTGTGCTGTCGTTTTGATACTTGCCTTATCAGAAAACAGATACGCCAGTTTTTTATTGACCCAATCATGTATTATTCCTCCATGTCTCAGTCATCAATACATTGTTAACTGTAGCCCGCTTTGCTTCATGCCTTAGTTGCATGACATGAGAACTTTTGGTAAATTATTTGCAGAAACACTTCTTCGGTGTCATCTGGACAAGATCTGCTGTCTACTAGAAGTTCGCATTGGGGTGACGAATGGCACTCGGATTTGCTTGGCTGCTGTTCTGAACCTATGCTGTGTATGTTCTGTCAATTCAGGTTCAACTAAATGACATTAGAGTGGTGATCTTTTGGCAATGGCTTTATCATGGCATGGGCTATGGTGGATGTATATTGGTGGAACATCTTAGGATCACTGATACGAAGAACCTATTACTGCGATATCTTATGTGGCAATGATAGACCATGGGAAGTGGGTCCGGAAATTTTAATTTTCATGAAAAGCTACATTTGAGGTGTTCCTTTTTTTTTTTTTCCTGCTAGAACACTTTATTTAATGAAGGGGCTTGACTTTGAAGAAGTGAATTTGCAAACTAAGCAAACCATGACTTATTTCCCGTTGAATAGGGGTCAGCTACATGAATTCAGTTTCATGATTCTGCTCTATTGGGAGCTTTATGCTCAGTTTAATTTAACATATTCATGCCATTTAAATGGGAATATCTCTTGGGAAATTAGGTCCAATTGCACTTTGCTGCATGACCTTTTACACTTGTAACTTGTAAGCTACTCATGGCTGCATTTGAAGAGGGTTTAAATTTGTCTGAAAGCTGCGCCATTTTTTGAGTAGTTTATTTAGTTGTTTCCTTTTTACATCAATTGAGAAATTGGTCTGGCAGCCTTTGGATGTTACAAATTACAAGACAAAAAGAAACTAATTTTTTTTCATGTTATTCTTCTTTGTGTCCTTCATGCACTTAATGTACTCCCTCTCTTGAATCTGTTCATCAACTTTGTATAATCTAGGGTATGTTACCTCCCTGCTTTCCAAGTGAAGCTGTTTTGCTTTCACTGCGAATAACAGCCCTGTTTTGAGTAATTGAGTGGTTAGTATATATTTTTTAAGTGTTTTTGATATTATTATCTATACTTTATAGGTATAAAAACTTGCTTCTGTCCTTGTGGGACCTTCTCGAAGATTGCTAGTGCTGCAACGAGCAGACACATCTGTAAGTACCACTCATATAGGTCCAGGCTTATTGTTATTATCTTCTTATTACAATTAAGCGTCTCACTGGATTAGTAATTGCTTGCTTCAGCTAGATAGGGATGCTTTTATATCGTTGCAACTCTACCTGTTAATTTGTTGGTTGTTTCGCTTCATTATTAACTTTGGTCTGGACTGTAAGATCATTCTCCAGATTTGAGAAGTAGCATGGTCTGTAGTCATCTACTCATTATGAATGAGCTGCTGTGTGAAGTGGGAATGGTGAATCATGTTTATCAATGCCAAACAGTGCTTAATTTTATCACAGCAAGTGATGAGATTATGCTAAGAGATATAAGGTGCAATAATGAATTTTCCACTGTAGTCATCCAGAATCAAGTAAGGGGGAGTGATAGAATTCCTCTATCATGTAGCTTCTTATCCGTCCATGCCCTGAATTTGGAATCTTTCTATGCTCTCACCCGTAACTCTGGTCACTGGAACAAACTTAGTCGATTTTAGGAATTCCAGGAGGACGGTCCTAGAAAGGGGCCTTTTATCCATCTTGACTAAAGCAACGGTCCCTTGTTTGTGTTTTCGTTCCAATTGAAATAACTTATTTGAAAGAGAATTTACCTCTCTCTCTCTCTCTCTCTCTCTCTTTTGTGGTGTTTATGTGTGTTTGTGGTGAATGTAATAGTTGGAAGTTGGAACAACCATAGTAGGAAAAGAATCGTGATTTTTTGAGTGGGCGCAAGTACTCTAAGAAACCAAAATTAGTTTCTGTACGGTTATTGGTGGTAGCACGGAATTCTGGGTCCTTGACTTGCCTGATCTGTTATTACAAGGAAAAAGGAAGTTTTCAACTGTGTACGGAAACATGAAAATGTTTTCCGTAACATTAGGAGGCTGTAAATAGTTGACAAGTAACTTCATGATAGCTTTGAGTTGATGTTGATTCATTGTAAAACTAGATTGTCAGTCTGTATGGTAAAATTGACTGTGTGGTCTTAAACTGGCTTTACCGAATGATTTTCTGGAAGTCCTCGCAAAGGTAAAGTGAAGTGTCCACTTTCCTTCTTTTTCGACAGAATCTCATGAAATACTGCATCTTTTTTTGTCCTAAGTCGTAGCATTAGGGGACAGTTGTAGATCTGTCTCCTGGAATTAGTGCATGTCGGTAGACAATAATAAAATTGTTATCCAATATTAACCATATTTATAGGAGTGAGGTACAATTTGGAGTCTATAAAATGTAGTCTTGTTTTCCAGTAAAAAGGGCGTACCCCATGCACGAAGCTGCTTCCCGCATATGCGGGGTCTGGGGAAGGGTTGATCTATGTAGTCTTACCCCTGCAAGCAGAGAGGCTGTTTATGAGAATTGAACCCGTGACCTATGGGCCACAATGGGGCAGCTTTACCGCTGCGCCAGATGCCCTTCATGTAGTCTTGTTTCCAGTATTAACCATATTTCACAAATGGGCTTGTGGGAGTTGTAGTTGTATTCTTGTATCTTTTAGAATCCTGGTCAAGGATGCTTCTTTTTTCCTAAAAGTACTTAGTTCTTTCTGCTTCAATTGGCGATTTGGTGGACTGGAATATGATTTTGTCTCTGTATTCTCCATGATTTTGTATCATATGGAAGCTTACGCAGAATTTTGCTGTCCGTAATTATCAGCTTCTGGAGAAGCATGCAATGATTTAATGGCCTATTCATTGATATTATCTTGTTGTTGCTATACTTGCTGCATCCGAAGGAAGCTTCGCAAGGTGCTGAACATCACGGTAGCCCCTCTATACTGCTTCTCACCATCATATCTTTATGTAGTAGATGAAGCATTGGAGAAAGTGAACTGGATTAGGTTTAAACGAAATTGCCTCAGCCAAACCCACTCAATAGGAGGAAAAAATTAACCCTGTTAATGCTTCATGCCCCATATATTACAGTTTAATTGAGCTAACTGCTTTACAGTGCAAGTGGTAGTTAATGATTTCTGCATTTAAATCAGATTTGTTTAGGACGATTTGACTAGAGATTTTGTCCCAAGTTCCCTACAATGGTCATGCTACAAATGAATTTTGTTCCCATTCTTTTTGTTTTGGTTACATCCCAGTGTCTTTGCTACAAATGAATAGGTTCCAATATATTCTTTTTGTTTTTGTGTTAATTCCATAGTGTCTTTGAAGACAAGTCATATCTTGTTTGCTTCGTATAGTCCGAGAAGTCTTAGTTCGTGATTATTTATTTCTGCCTCAAACAAGTCCGAGTCATTATTTGGCTTAGTTTGATTTTTGTGTATTATTATTATTAATTATTTATTTTTTTGTGTCTTCGTTTTGTTTTGGTCCTTGCTTTCATTTCTTCTGTTTGTCTCTTTCTCTGGCAGGGAGGGTGTGTTGACGATTTTCTCTCACATTTGATGTGTTGTTGCTGTGCCCTTGTCCAAGAATGGCGAGAAGTGGAGATTCGAGGGGCTCATGGTATGTCGTGTGCATAATGCTTTACTTGACTTTTTCGAAACAGCACCGTTTTCCTTATGTCAGCATAGAGATCCGAACATAGCTTCTAAATTATTCAAAACTGCCCGTTGTTCTTCAGAAAGTTAGTGATACCATTAATTGTTCCATTCTTTCTGGGTTCTGTTTTTTGGCAACACATTCTTGCCGATTTTTCTAATTTTCTTTGTGGTCTAGAAGCTTGACTTTCTATCTATTCTATTAGTTTGTTTTCCATTTGTGAAAGCCAATGTATTGTTTGATTCGTGATCTAAATTCGACTTTTAACAGGTCCTGAGAAGACGAAAACAAGCCCTCCACCCACTCAGTATATGGAATCCTGAGACGGCAAAAATCGTTTAGCTGTTTGAAGATTTATGTACTTGAGTTTCATTAGAGACGACGCCAGATTCCTCTTCTGCCATTTAGCTTACTTATTAGATGTAAAGAAGCTTTTAATAGTACCTATTTTCATATCCAGAGCGTGTCATAGAAAATTCAATGCCATTAACTTAGATAGCTGTAAAGTAACTTTTAATATCTACTTTTAGATTCAGCATGTGTATCCAAATTGCTGGGTACGGAGTATGTTATTTCTTTTTGTATATATGGCATTAATTGTTTCAGAAAGTCTATGCACACATACAGATTTCAGTGCACACATACAGATGTAATGTTAATGTGTCGGCTCACATGCATCAAACTGTTCTCGACACTTCTGCATCGAGATCTATGCACTAAAACGTATGTACATAGTGATAGTTTTGCCTTCTTGTTTTCGTTAGACTTCATAGCCCACTTTGAAGTGAAGTGTACTATAATTAGTTAAAAGAACATGAGAATTATTTTTCAGTATGATTTTGAAAATATGGATAATTTGCAGGAAATGAGTGTTTTTTTTTTCATCACTGTATACAAGAAGTAACAAAAATATATAGGACATGGCTTCCCGTCGAATAGTCAAGGTGCATGATGCGAGGTTTTGGGCGGACGGAGCTTCGCGCCACTAATTGTGTAGGTTGATCAACTTAGCTGGACATTGGAGTAATATTTTGAGTAAACCGAATTTGTCTCATAGTCAAGGTGCATGATGCGAGGTTTTGGGCGGGAGTTGACGGAGCTTCGCGCCACTAATTGTGTAGGTTGATCAACTTAGCTGGACATTGGAGTAATATTTTGAGTAAACCGAATTTGTCTCGCGGAAGGAGAATGTTGGGGCATTTGACATGATTTTTTTGGTACGAACGTTTTAGTATACAAGTACAAAGTAAACGACTCAAATCGTCAACTGCTTAGAATACATGTACAAAGTAAACGACTCAAATCATCAAGAGCATTTGACGTGATTTTTGGGAAGAATGTTTTAGAATATACTTCGAATTACAAGGTAAACAACTCAAATAATTGATACTCCATCTCATTTTGCGGATTCGCCTAAGCTCTTATCTAATACGTGGGCCTGGGTTTATCAGCTCATCTATATATATGATATATCTCAATTTTGATTGAAGTTGGTCTCCAATATTCAACTACTTACAGTATAGATATACATATATTTTATCAATTAGCAAAAGTATGTTCCTGCATTTTCTTTTAGTTTTCTTTACTCGTGTAATTGCCGTCCATAGGCCATAGCACATTAGCACGAGTCCACTTTTTTTTTTTCCGATTCACGATAAAGGGTGTCTATATCAGTTTACGCGCACATCAATTATTCTTTTCCTAGATCCAATTAAATTTAGAACACCTACGACCAGATAAATGGTGTCTGCATCAGTTTACGCGCATATCAATTATTCTTTTCCCCATCCAATTAAAATTAGAACATCTACGACTGGATAAAGAGTACTAGATTTACGCGTACATCAATTATTCTAGTTCCTGATCCCATTGAAATTAGAACACTAACGACCGAATAAAGAGTGTACGTACCAATTTACGCGCATATCAATCATTCTTTTTCCCGATCCAATTAAAATTAGAACATCTACGACTGGACTATGAGATTCACGAGCACGAGTCTGTATTTGTACAGTATTGTCCAAAGAACACAGCTCACGCCTACTAATAAGAAATCCCAATAAAGTAATAAAATAATACAAAACGGAAATACTCTAAAACAAATCTAATCCAATTCTGCCCTTCCAATTCTCATCTTCTTCACACACACACACACACACACACACACACAGAGGTTAGGGCTTTCGATTGAAATCCTTTGTCAGCGGCAAGCGAAGCAATCGAAAACGGAAACATGTCGACGGAGTCGAAGAAGATCACTCTAAAGAGCTCCGACGGAGAAGCCTTCGAAGTGGAAGAAGTGGTGGCGCTGGAATCTCAGACGATCAAGCACATGATCGAGGACGATTGTGCAGACAGCGTCATTCCACTTCCAAACGTCACGAGCAAGATCCTTGCCAAGGTGATCGAGTACTGTAAAAAGCACGTCGAGACTCCCAAGACCGACGATCGATCTGCTGAGGATGAGCTCAAGACTTGGGACGCTGAGTTCGTTAAAGTCGAACAACCTGTTCTCTTTGATCTCATTTTGGTATCATATCTCTCCTCTCGATCCCCCTTTGTATGAGGCTTTTATCCCTTTTGTTGCCTTTTGTTGACGTTTTCTAGGGCTTCTACTTTTTCCTACTTTTGGGTTAATTGTTTTCGATTTTATCTCTATTTTAGGTTTCCTTTTGGTACATTGGTTACGATCTAATTGGCTAGTTACTTGGTGATGGTAACTATACAGTTCTCTTTTGTCTACCCGTAAAGGTTTTAGGCTTGTACGAGGTACTGGGGTTTCCATGCGTTTTGGTTCCTTCTGTTGACGCAAGGGCTTCTACTGTTTATTTTTTATTTTTTGCCAATAGGGAGAAAAATTAGGGCTTCTACTGTTGAATGACTGTTTTTCGTGTTCTGATTTGATCTCTATTTGATTTACTTTCGGTAAATTAGTGACGACCTACTTGACTAGTCATATGGTGATGGTGGGCATCCGGTCCTCATTTGTCTATTGCTTAGGGTTCTCCTTTTCTTTTGGCCTTGTTCAAGCATTTGAGTGGTGTATGGTATTGTTGTAATTTAGCAATTAGAAATACTGGAGAGTAATGAGGTTTAGATTCTTTATGATATAGTTTTTGGCCCTTTTCACAGTTATCTCTTTTCCTTAAAGCGACCGTCAGTATACTCACAGCTTTTGGGCTAAGGTGATGAAACATGTTTATTCGCTGAACTTTGTTACCAGATGCATTTATTTTTTTGGGTGGGTGGGTTTTGGAAGTGTACGAGGAGGTAATTTGTCTCTGTGTCATTAGTCTTAGATATGGCATTGTTGTCCTATTATAGGCAGAAGTTGGAGGTTAATTAGTCACTCAAATCTTATCCTTGCTGGATTGCTTGTGTTTCTAAGTCCTTATAGGAAACTTAGCTCAACTCCTGCCCTCATCGGAAGCTTGAGCTACTTTACCGGTAATGATTAGTTATCCAATTGCTTACTTTACTTTTGTAAATCAATTTCGTGTCTAACAATCCTTGCTGGGTTGGATTTATCCATTTGGAAACTGGCTGGATGTTGAAACATGATATCAGCTAAACCCATTTATGTGTAGCGAATTATATACCATATACATGTCCTTTGGTGCGGCGCATAAGAAATTGTATAGAGGTGATGTAGCCTGCACATTTTGCAGACCATTTGCTATTTGCTTTTGCTTATGACCTGCAGGAGACATTTTACGATTTAAAATTGATTTATGGTCGCTTCTGATGTGTCTTCATCAGTCTTTCTCTTCGGATGTGTGAACACCAAGTCACAAGACTCACAACACCCACTCCTGCAGGGATTCCTCTATCCCTTATATGTAAGGTGTTTTACTTGTGAGTAGATGTTGGACATACCTTTTTACTGTTACCCATGTGGTAGTTAGTGTCTTCTTGGTATGTGTCGAATATAGTTTTGTTTTCCTGTTCTAATCTCTGATACTTTGGCCAATATTAGTATCATAATGTTATCGGTAACTTGCGCATGAATTTCTTGTTTGTTGAACACATGTAGCTGTATTTCTTGTGCTAGTCGTATATCATACTGTGCCTTGAGCTGATGATGTTCCTTTAGCCATGTTATCTCGTAAGGGTGTCCCTCGTCTTTTGTTTATCTATTTTCTTTCCTGCTATTCAGGCTTCACATGCTTTCATATGTCCATTTTTTTGTTGAATTTAAAGTTGAGCAAGTTACATCCCTGGACCACCTTGGTTGATACCCTATAGGGCCGCCTCAAAAAACATTTTGTTGCTGATGAATACATTTTATAGGCAGTGGTGTTTATTTGCAACTACTTGTATTGGTACATTGTCTCATCTACTTTACTTCTCGATGTTAAAGTTTCCACCTGATGTGGTGCAGTAATTATAATATAATAGACAGAATTATAGATTGATTTGTCCGCTTTATCTGTTTTTCAGTCGTGTTTCGTAAATATTTACTGTGTCTTGCGCAGGCTGCGAATTACCTGAATATCAAGAGTCTGCTGGATCTGACATGCCAGACGGTCGCGGACATGATAAAAGGGAAGACTCCTGAGGAAATTCGCAAGACCTTCAACATCAAGAATGACTTCACTCCTGAAGAGGAGGAAGAGGTCCGTAGGGAGAATCAGTGGGCATTTGAGTAAGACATTGAAGTATCGTAAAACTGAACTTCCAAAGAAACGGTAGTCTAAAGTAATGGTGGATATTAAAGACCTTGGCTGTCTCTCTGTTTAACTACTCTACCACTATCTATTTTCAAGTCTTTGAACGTGGAAGCTCTTTGAAATGTAAATAACAGCTGAATTCCGGTGGTTGTTATCATTGGTGATTGAGACTTTGATCAGCTTGCAACTCCATCGCTGTCTCTGTCATATAATTCTCTGCCTTTTTGTATTCATGGATTTGCTGTTTTGTTGTGCTGTTTTCAGTCGACATCCGAGGGTTTTGAATATCGGTGGTCAAATGATGTTTGCCACTCAGCTATGGCTCAGTGTTCTCTCCATGCTCATTTGGTGTTTGTACTCCATTGACCACCCCCAGCACCTGAAGTTGAAACAAATCCTGTGTGTTTAGTTAGGTGGTGATGTTTTACCTGTTAAACGGCGTGGGATCCTCTGTCCCAAAGATGCTCGGTCACTTGAGCAATTCTCTTGCAATCTAACGACCTTGATGACACTGTATGATTACTTTGGCCCTGTTCGTTTCTCATTTTAGTTTTAGTTTTGATGACATCATCATTTCTCTCTATCTCTCTCCACTCATTACACTTGATGACATCATTAAAAAACTAAACTAAACTATCTAACCAAACACAGCCTTTAAACCCGTAAATGAGGATATGTTGCTGCACATTAGCTGTGAAAGCCCAATGTTTCTCTCCTCATCTGCTTGAGTAGATGGCATAAATGACATCCGGGGGGCATACCACTTATCGCACATCACTCCTAGAAGAAAACTCATAGAAGTCAACACAACACCTATTGCACAACACTCCTGGAAGAAAACTCATTAAAAAGGAAAACTCATAGATATCACGCCAAGCTTTGCAGAGTCTGAGGGATTTCTGTATGGTCAAATACAGCCTAGACTTTGACAATGCAGGCAATTGTTTGGAAATCCCTTGTTCGCTAAAGCAAGGTCCACTGCTGGTGATACGTGAACAAGAGGCGACGTGGAAGTACTTTCTATCATTTCTCGTCTTGGTTGCTCAAGTTGGTGAACTAGGATGCAACATTTTGCAGTTTTTTTTATACTTATTAGCCAAAAGCGTATTGGCCGTGGTGTTCAATGAATCTAAGCCCCGAGGGTTGAGCGATAGCTTTAGTCGTGTTCACCTGCTTGTCTCACACTTCGGCAAGAAAACAAAAAAATGTGTCCCAAACTAAACTACTACGCCCCGATGCCATTACCTAGCAGAACTGGGAAAACACAGTCAACTTAAAGAACAGGTCAGATACAAAATTGCATGATCCACGACAAAGTTTGTAGTCAAAATTTCTTAGAGATGAACCAAAAGAAAGGGTTTTCGGCAGTACACCTGATATATCTCTGGCATTTCACATTTCCACTAGAAACTTGATTTTGCAAGTTAGAGTTTCAAAGGGCAAGTGGAAGATGTTTAGTCAAAGATAAGATTTGGATAATTGGGAGGAGAAAAACTGTGTTTGAGTTTGTGCGTGCAAATCTGTGCCTCCTTAATTTGTTGCTTGCAACAACACAAACTTACCACGGTCAGGACCGAATCTGCTGAAGCTAAAAATTAGGTTTCACACATCAACACTTCTTCCAAGACACTGATGTCTCCGAAATTCAGCAGGACAGAAAAAAGATGGGGAAAAAAAGAAGCTTAACGGTAAATATAGTTTGAGGTGTTGGTGGTAACCATGCTCTTACTACTTTATGAGTCTAGTTCCGCCAAGTTTTTCAATATGTCAGAGAGATAAGGAAGAGAATGGCAAACCCCGTCTCTATGTTGTGCTCCAGTGTCGTCAAAAGCTGAAAATGTTTTTGTTCGAACGAGTTAATCCAAAAAGTAAAAAATAAGCCAGAGTTTGGAGGCTTAAGAGCGAGTGCGACAACCGAGATAAATTTTGAGCAAAAAAATATTATAGTGAATAGTATGCATTTTTCATTTTAACTACTCACGTCTCATTTAAAACTCCAACATCATTTACTACTATATATTTTACCAATCCTCTATTAAACTATACATTCTCTTTATTTATAATTAATTGAAGGAGGAGATGAGTGAGTGAAGAGGAGGAAAGAAAGAGGGGAAATAATATATAACTACTGTAATAGTTTGAGAATAGTGGCTAGGTAATTTACCTAGGCACTGTTCATCCAAATATTTTACATAATCATTTGTTGAGTTTGTTGGAGGGTTTTGTTTTTTTTTGTTTTTTTTCCCCACTAAGTTAAAATAGCTAAAATTGCATTTAGCTACTCCGTTGCACTTGCCCTGATGAGTTCCACTTAAAAAAAGCAGCTTGTTTACAAGAGGGGATCTCGAACTGACCCAAACACGAGTCGATTTTTAGTAACTTAAAATTTTATACCTCATGAGCTGAACAAGCTGAGTTGTAGCCTGTTCGAGTTTGTTTAAAAAAATTTAATGAGTTTAGAAAATGTTTAAGACTTTAAAGCTTGATTTGTTTACATTTTTTTTAAGATAATGCAAGGTGTGATGGCCAACTTATACACACTTAAATAATACGACGCCTTGACGACTGGCAAATCGAAAGGCCCAAAAAGAAACAACTGGCCAATACAAATTTTGTGAACGACCACGAGCTCAAACTCAATTTTTTTTTGTCTTTTCATACCACTATATATACATACACCTGCGAGATTAGTGGAGAAGTTAGTCCATGAATTAGCTCAAATCTCGATTAACTTTTGTTTAGCGCGCCCTATTGGCATATACATTTAGATTAGAGAGAATAAAGGTACAGCGTAACAGAATAAAAATCGGTATGAAATTAAGAACCCTAGAAAAGAGTGGAGATGGTGAAAGCGAGTAGAGTGCTGCTAAGAGATGGAGGGCTCGCAATCAGCAAAACCCTCTCAGAAATACTGGTTTGTCCGCTATCAAAACAACCCCTGAGGTTAGCTTTATTTACCGAATCAACCCTAAAACCCTAGCACTGTATTTGGAATGGAAGAATACCAACTTGTTACATTTCTCATTTGGATTGAGTGATTTGGTGAGTAACTCTAATCCATTTTTTGTTTTCTTACCAAATCATTGAATGCAAGGGGTCTGTAACTAAGATAAAGCATTTGCAATTTCCTAGCAGTGCCTTAGAATTTTGCCCCTTTTTGTTGTGCTTTCTTTGACAGGATATGTGAGAAATCGAATTCTTTGATCAGCGACGCCACCGGCGTTTCATTTCCTGTGAGCTTTTGTTCTTTAAACTCTCAAAACTCCTGTCTATTTCGACTTCAATTCTATGATTTCTGTCAATAAAGTTTAGTTCCAATGGTGGTTGAGTTGAAATTGCAACGTTTTTGTAAGCGGGCAGCTTCAATTAGCTAAAGTTCGTTGCCATCCCTATGCTGGGAGTTGGGACCGAATCCATTTTCTGGCATTATGTTTGAAAAAGGGACAGGAAATGATAGGAATCAATGGCAATCCCTGTATAAGTCTTAGGATTTCCATTTTCTATTTGGATATAATGAAAATTAGAGAGAACTGTTAAATTTTTGAAGGCCATAATATCCCCATACGTTGGTAGTAAAGGATGGTATTCATCCCGCAAGAGCTTCTTCGCTAATTCTTTAGTCCTGGCGTAGACCAAACATGAGAAGATTAGTCAAGGTACACGTAAGCTCACCGAGACACGTCTTACCACTAATTAAAAAAAAAAAAAAAAAAAAAAAAAGCGATGTTACTTGTTAGAGAGTAGTAATCTTATAAAAGGTCAATAATGTGGTTGAATAATTTCAGTACTCTTGAAACCCAGCCATTTTTAAAGGATTTCAATATGACTTTTCCCCCCTTTGAAATCAAATCTCACTTAGATTCCCTTTCCATTCTGACAATGGAGAACCTGAGTATGAAATAAAGATTCCATGAATTCTTGTCATTCCAATAAAATGAGTCCATGTTTCTAGATCGAATGGAGTGAAATATGTGTAGTCTTTAGTTTCTAGGTATGCTGGCTGGGAATACATCCTAGTTCACATGAAACTCTGTTTTAGTATCTCTGTGCTTTTTTGTTAGACGACTTAAATTTTCTCCTGCTTATTCATTTGATAGATTGTGGATGGGATCCCTTGTCTTGTGCCAAATGATGGGAAGATAATCGACACTGATGACATGCCGAAACCTGAGGGCGCTGCTATTGATTCAGCTGACAAAATTGGAACTTAGCTTGTAGAATGTGAGAACTGGTGGAGGAGGTATCCCATTGTGCTAATATGTTGGATTTGAGCCGCTCCGCATTCAAATAAGAATTACGTTCAGTGGTTTTCTGTAATATCTTCACATTCTAGTATAGCCTGCACAATTTTTACCTGAAGAACTACTTCTACAAGCTCCAATTATTTGTGGCTGTGCATTCACTAATTCTTCTATTGGTGTTTACACATTTATAATAAGGAAAAGAAATTCTAACATGGGGAATGACAATTTTTACTTCAAGACCTTTACATTCTTACAAATTAACAGGCATAATAGCTCATTTGAATTATTTTTGTTGGTAAGATGTCTAAGTCATTTCTATGGGCTTTGCTTGGTGCAATGCTTGTCGAAAGCTTGACCAGCGAGAAAAGATGTTTGGCCGAAGCCAAAAAGAGGTTGACCCACTTCATATGCCAAAACTTGACGCATTATTATGCTGTTGGTGTCGGGTACTAATTTGCTCCAACTTTGAGTTTAACCCATCAAACTGATTTAAAATGTCATTTGAGTTTTTATCAGTAAGACAACTTTGACAAATGCTCAAATGGACAGGTTTGCAGGTTCATGTTCATGATCTTAAGAGTGCCAAAATGGTGAGTTTGTTGCATGGTGAGGTCTTAGGCCTAAGTAACCTAAATGTGCCTCTATGTAAATCCTAGCTTTGTCCCTACACTTGACTTCTCAAAAAAAAAAAAAAAAAAAAAGCTGTCCCTACACTTGAACCTCTTATATGCAAGTAATAGCTCTTGTAATCCTCCTGCTAGGGATTTTATTGGAGTTAACTTAACTTGCTATCTATTAGCAATTTAGCACAACTATTGTCTCCTATGTTACGTGGATTGTTCTATATATAAAATACGGATAATGATCTAATAAGGGATCCCTTAACCAAATTTGGTGCGGACCTCACCTTTCCGAGCCAAATTTTGACGATCCGAACCGCTTACAGTTTTACCGAAAACTGTTTGGATCAAGCCCTTCCGGGTTTTTTTTTTTGAAGATTTTCCGCGTAGGCCTTGGAAAATGCATTTTAAAAACATTGAGCAGTTCGGATCGTCAAAATTTGATCCGGAAAGTTGAAAAAGGGCCAAGTCCGCACCAAATTTTGTTTAAGGGATCCCTTAGGAGATCGGCTTCCTATAAAATACCAGTGTGAGATACCTGACATTTTACACCCAAAGGTATGGGATCAGTGTCCAACATGTTTAGTTGGACATTCATTCAATAAGCATATCTTGTAATTCAAAGTTACTATGAGGTTGTATATTATGCCTGAAAGGCCGTAACTAATGCGCCTTGTAAACACCATTCATTGTACAAAAGTAAAAGAAATGTACTGAGAAACATGAATACTCTGGCATGTTTTCACGTCCTTGAAATGGAAACTAGATGTGTGACTTAAAATCATACCTACACCCGATGCCTTTATAATCCGAAGCTACGTAACATAAGTTTTTCCTCATCTGTGAGGATTAGGCCTTTTTCCCCAGGTGTAGCAAAATTTATTTTCCCCCCGTTTAGTCATAATGAAGTAGGAGAAGGACAGATTGACTCCACTGTTTAACTATCTTTTCCCAACAATTGGCTTTGACGAGGGAGTTATTTTGTGCTATTTGAGGAAAGCCTGAATCATTTCTTGATTCAAGCCTCTTCTAGCGACTCAATGCACTCATTATATGTAGTAATTTTGCTAATAATTTGCTCTATTTCTTAACCGTTAGTAAGTGAGCTCTAAGATGTAAGAGGAGGTGTTTAAACTAGTTTGTCCAGAAATTGGAGAAGATAAAACTGATGTGATTTGAACATCCAATGATTTTGCGCGGTTGATGCCCGTAATTTTTTTGAACATAGACAGGTATATATTTGTTTATCTCCTTTGTGAGAGGTCGAAGAATCCCAAGTGCAGACAAAAACCATAACTGGATGCCTATTAGTTGTGAAGGAGAGTTAAAACAAGCTGCAGTCTTAGGGGCTTTCATGCCAATGATGCTGCTATTTATAGTTGCCTATAGTTGTGAAGTAGATTTAAAACAAGCTGCAGTCTTTAGGGGCTTTCATGCCAAGGATGCTGCTAGAATAAGGTAGATTTGGCACCCTCTTGCTTTTTTCTAGTTCAGCACTTTTACTAATGCCTAATTACCATCTCGAATTTTTCAAGGAAATTTCACTCTCAAGACTGCTGTTGGTCCATTTGGGAGGACCATTTGCGAGCAGAAGCAGGTCGTATTCGCATAATTAGGTTATGCACTTTCTTGTTCCAAATTAGATCAGAACACAGAATCTCATGCATTTTACTTCCCCCTTTTTTTTAATCAAAGCTTTGGTAAGGATTCCCATCTAGCTTTTCCTAGTACAAACGGATTTCCTGGAAAGTGATTCTGCTAGTGAAATTTTGAGTATGTAAAGTAGGGGTCCCCTTGCCTGTGCCCTCTGGTTGGGTGGAAAAGCATTGAAAGAAAGACATGCACATTTTGTACCATAAGCAACTTCTAGGAACATAGGTATAGACACAGACTGGGGATTCTGTTTGAGTTGTTGCTTTGTTCATGTTCACTCTACTACTTCCACCTTTCCTAAAAGCATTTGTGCTAGAAAGTGACGCTGAAGAACCGACAACAGGGTTCAACACTTGGGTAGTTGGGTTATTTTTAATTTGCTGAAGCCACCCAACTAATAGTAGGAAGATATACAGTTTCATAGGATGAGTAATCTCGTCGGCTTTATAATGAGGGATCGACATTGCTGCATCTCTCAAAATGTTGTTTATCCCATGTTTTGTGGAATTAGTTTCCTATCACTCCACCAATAGTTGTGTTCAAACATTGAAAATGCGTGCTCATAAAATTTATAGAATTAGAACAAGCTGCAGTATTTAGGGGCTTTCATGCCCATGATGCCGCTAGAATAAGGTAGATTTGGCACCCTCTTGCTTTTCTCTAGTTCGATATTTCTGCTATGCCTAGTTACCAATCTCGGATTTTTAAGGAAATTTCACTCTCAAGACTGCTGCTCGTCCATTTTGTTATGACAGTCACAAAGTAAGAGAATAAATAAACTAACAAGCGATGAACAAGGACACAAAGATTTACATGGTTCCGCTAAAACACAAAGCAAGAACGTACTCCACGGGCGAAAAGTGAGAGAGGATTCACTATAAAGAGCCGGCTATACCCGTAACTCTCAATGAAGCATCCAAAAACAACTTCTAGGACATAGGAAAAAGAGTACAGACAGAGACCGAGGATTCTGTTTGAGTTGTTGCTTTGTTCACGTTCACTCTTATACTTCTTCCACCTTTCCTAAAAGCATTATGTGCTAGAGGGACGCGATACTGGAGAACCTACTACAGGGTTTAACATTTGGGTTTCGTTTCATTTGGGTTCCATTGGATAAGTTATCTCGTCGGCTTTATAATGGGGGATTGACAATGCCACATCTTTTCAAAATGTTGTTTGATTAGTTGTTAAATTTAACATTAAATCCATCCACCAATAGTCGTGTTCAAACCTTGAAAATGCGCTCTCATAAATTTTGTAGAATTCAACCCCATGACAAATCTGGCAAATCAAACAGGCCCTAACATTGGTCTGGGAAAGAGAGTGCCTTCTGCCCAAATCCTAGGTTGCATTATTAGTGAGATGCTCCTTAAGGAGCAGTCATGTTTGGTTGCAGGATCTTGAATAGGATAAGTTATCCTGTGGGATTATTGGATGGGATAAAGGCTTGAGGCTTTATATTGTATCATTAGTTGAACTGTATTTAGTTAGGTTGAAACAACGATGACATAAGGAAATGGATGGAAGAGTCCTTATTCGAACAATTCCACAGGGGCAGTATTGGTTATTCCCTGTATAATATTTTGCAAAGGGTAATTAAAAGGAATCCGGTGGCCATATTGGGCCGTCGTGCCATCAAACTCTCCCTCACCTCTTAGGGAAGGATCTAGGATTTTGATCTAAGGACCGACCTAAAAGACATATTTTCACCTGGAATGCAATTATTATATTATGTGGCTTTTGTCTTTGAATATAATACATTGATATCAAGATTCTTATGGCTCAATAAGAGGCTAATATACTAATAACATTCAATATTATATTACTCAAATATTTTAATTTTGGGTGGGGTTAAAGACCTTTACCGGCATCAATGTAGTTCCGCCCAGGGATTTACGAAAGAACTTAAATTTTTCAAAATTCAAGGAATAAGGTTGAAGTTTTCCTTGATTGGCAAAAAGTTCATTAAGAAAACTTGACAAATCCAACCACCTTATTCCTTGAATTTTGAAATATTAGATTAAATTAATACAACATCAAGATTTACATCAAAGCAACAAATATAGCACTAAATGGTAAAGAGTGACACTCTTTATAGGTGCAACAGCTTTGTGTTGAACTCTCAAAATCCTTTCTCTGCATTTCCTCCAATCCAACCACCCTTCCAAACCACGCAAAACAACTGAGCAACAGACTGCCCCATTACAATTGCACACACTTTCCCTAATTTAAACTCTTTCTTCTTAAACTCCTTGTACAAAAATGTTTATCCCCATTACTAGAAAAAAAAACCCAATGGTTGTCAAAAGCTTGGTTTCCTTCTTCTGCAGTTTCATCGGCTTCAAAGCGCGGAAAAGGATAAAAAACTCATCCAGCTCACACGAAACGATTGGGTCGAAACTCTGTGAAGATCTTGATGGGGAGTTGTGTTGTGTGTGTTTGTCGAATTTGGAGCAGGCCGGAGAAGGTTCTGGCACGCAGGTTCTTCCTTGCTTGCACGAGTTTCATAGGGTTTGTATCGATACGTGGTTTAGTGGGCGTCGGAAAACGTGTCCGGTTTGCCGGTTTTTGGTGGAAGATGAAGAGAAGTCTCAGGCTAAGGAGGATTTGACTGAGGAGATGCTTACATGGTTTTCTTCCTTTCATGTTGCTGGTTTTTGAGTTGTGATCAATGCATGAACCAACAGAATACTCTCTCTCTCTCTCTCTCGATACATGATGATATGAATGCCAATTTGAATCGATCTTATGAAATGTAAATGGACGATTACTTATGAAATTGATGTGATTTTATGCTATATGTTATAATCCTTGCATGGTGCAACGCAGTCTATCTGAAATTCAATCCATGTCAGAATCTCCTGCAGGGGGAAGGTGGATCACTTTTTTTTTTTTTTTTGGATGATGCTTGGCGTCCCGGACCAGTTTGCACGCGCTTCAGACAAATTCTTACAAGTAAAACCCATGGGTAGAATATTTTCTTTTTTAAAAAAAAAAAATTTGTTCTTTTGTACGACATTCTAAACTTGTTTACGTTTGAAAGTCATCACAAACTTTTTCTTCTGGAAGTCATCAATAATCTTGTCAAGAAGCATAGTTCATGCCTTCTATATCTCTCAAATTCACAATTTTTTTTACTATACTGTACTCTAATACTTTGCGGGTTTGGATTTTCCTCCTGCCCTTATTTTGGATTGGACCAAATAGTTCAAATCTTGATAGTCAGTTCGACAATCAGTGGTCAGAAATTAGTTCAAATCTGAATAATCGGTTCGACAATCAGTGGTCAGAAATTGATAGTAGCGTCTATTAGTAAGAGACTATTGATGTATTATTTGTCTAGTTACAATATCGACATGTTAGGTTGTCCGTTGCCTGGTACAGTTGAAATCCAAGACCGCAGAGGATCCAATTCCAATCTAATAATAACTTCATTTTTAGTCACTGTCCAATGTCATTCTCGAATGATGACATCCTAACCATCGGCAATCTATGGAGTGTTTCATAAGCGTTAAAAAGTTCACTTGTAAAACCCCTAAGGTATTTAAAAAAATGTTTTCTCTGCTTTTTAACATATATAAAGTGTTTTTTCTTTTGGAAAGTGTTTGAAATAGGGAATGTTTGTTTTCCATGTTTCGTACCAGGGCTCTTTTTCTTTGTTTGATACCTTGTCTGGGCTAACTTACGCACACCTCGATCAATCTCCTCCCTGGTCCGGTCAAAGGCAGACCATTCATAGCAGAACTGGGGATTCACAAAAAAAATATTCTTGTGGCCCTAATCCAATAATCGAACCCGAGTCAATTATATAAGGAGCAAACCCACTAACCAAATCGACTAACCCTTGGGACTAACTTATAAACGTGTTAACTTAGTTCCTTACTTGACAAAAAGGAAATCCATGTGGTCCTTTTTTGGATGGGCCGGAAGCTGGCACAACACAAGTTCTATGGCCATGAATGAATACATCATACAAAAAAAAAAGGGCCAAAATAAGTTCAATCACTTAATAACCAACACAGATTAGATTGTGGGCTTCCAATCGATTCTCGTACCCATTGGACCAACTGGAGGCTGTTTGATTAGCCAAATTAACTAATACTAAGGTACCCAAATTACCATCAAAGCCACACAAGGCCATCCAAAGAGCTCCCTCCACCGGTTTTTCGCAAAAACCCATTTTTTTCGCCAAATCTTCGCATAACAAGGTAGAAACTCGTACCCAACATATTCCAAGCTCTTGAATGAGTTAGAATAGTCTAGGAGTAGTTTAAATTTGATGGGTTAAAGCCCCAAGTCAAGGGTTTCACGAAACCCGAGCCAAAACGCGATGTGACCCTTTTTACCCGAAACCGGGTTTTCGTGCTTAGTAAACCTTAGATTTATTGTGGTTCATGTTTTTAACTATTCCAAGCATGTTTAAGACTTTACTAAGTGTTTAGTGAGTTTCTCCATGAATTTATTGTGATTAACCTTATTCTTGATCGTTATGTTAAAGTTAGGGGTTTAAAGTGTAATTTTGTGAAAGTTGGCGTGCGTACTTGTGTATTATTTACAAAACCTATTTTTATCAACTAAGTGTCACTACTGGAAATTTAGGAGTGTAACAAAATGACCAGAATTCCCTTCGGGTGTAAAATGACCATTTTGCCCTTGTGTGTGTAAATTTCATAATGTGTAGTTTTGTACTTAGTAAAAAAATCAAGGAATTGCGTCTTATGACAAGTTAGGATTTTATTAACTAAAATAAAGTATTTTTACGTATTTACCCTTGTTTGTGGCAAAATTACATTTTTGCCCTTGTATTATGTTTATTTACAAAAAAGCCCCCAGAGTTTGTAAATTACACTAAGGACCCTAGAGTCGTGAAATTTTGTTGGACACCCTTGTACTTACTTAAAATGATGTTGGTGACCTTTACTTTCTTTAAATTACGTTTTGACCCCAATAGTTTAGTAAATTACGTTTTGATCCCTGCGGTTCGAATTTATTACGTTTAGACCCCTGGTTTTCGATTACTTGAATTTCGTGAACTTGTGAATCGAGATATTCGGTTGTGACCCTTGTGATATCGTTATCGCGTTGCTTCTACTGTTCAATGCACTTTCCATAAACGTGTTGAATGCTAGAATGGACAATTAGGTTCCCGGGTTGGGTGATCGTACACGGATATCACATAGACGATGAGGTTAATGGAAAAGTGAATTGGAATTGATTGATGGGGAGTTACCCCGAGATTGTTGTTGAATGGTAGTTCTGCCAAGTGATTTGTTTCGGAGGATTGTTTGGCAGTCTGCCTTGATTTCGAAACCCTAGGATGTGACACTCCGTGATTTGCTTCATTTGAATTCTGAGGCGTTATAAGGGTGGAAGTATTATAGACCAGTTTCGGCTATATACCTACAGGACCTGGCAGTTGCCATACGTAGCCCAGTGGTACAGTTTCATCCCTGGGAAATTCATCCTTGCGAGGCGGCTGACGGCTGGATTAAGTATGTAACTTATACCTTCCGCCGGGGCCCCCGAGTGAAGGGCAAACAAGGGGGGAGTAAATCACAGTTTGGTCATAGTCCTTAGTGGTTAACCGGGAGGAAAGTTCTCTAGGTTGAGAACTTAGATGAATATGTAAGTTAATGGCTAGTAATGAAATCAGCTATGTGTTTAATTTCTTTTTTACGATTTATTTCCTGCTTATTCCTTTAATTACTGTTTTTCAATCGTATATGTTGTACTTGTATGTTTAGCAAGGGTTGGGAGGGTTAGAGTAGCTATTGAGTGATTTATCGCTCACGGTGTTACACTTCGTGTGACCCTGGTATAATACTATGATGTTGCTTCGCGACTCGGACGTATTATGCCAGACTGTGATCAAGCAGGTACTGTTGGTGTCGAATGAGACGGTTATTTCGGAGCCGAGGGTTTTTCGGCAGACCGGGCTCAAGAGGAGCCGTGGAATCCATAGTTGAACCTTAATCTGTAGAACCCACCCCTTTATTTTTAATGTTGGATCTGTAATATTAATTTCTCAAACCGTACTAAGTATTTTGTAATGGGTTGCACTTCACGTTTTCCGACGTGTACTCTGATGGAAACTCTTTTTATTAAATTAATCCTAATTAGGGGGTGTTCCACTAACAAAAACATTTTTTTAAACACCGAGACAAGTCATTCTCTCACAATACATCACATAAAAAACCGTGAAAAACTAGTTTTTTCAAAAAACTGGGTTAGTGGAACACCCCCTTAGTTGTCTTAACTAATGCTCCCGAAAATCGGGGCGTTACATAATCCCACTTATAAAGTTATTATTGATTGCTATTAAAGAAGGGTAAATGTTGAAAATCCACACTTTTTTATTTGTCTTTTCAAAAATGACTAGCTTGTTCCACAAAATTGATTTATTCTCAAACCTGGCTTATTGCGGTTTGCAAGATAGGACATCAACACAATTTCACTCAATAAGCCAGTTATATTGTTTTATTGCCAATAAATCAGTTTGTGAAACACCCCCTAATATTTTAGTGCATGTAGCAAACTTGTTAACATTATGGGATAGAGAGAGTACATTGTATACGATTGATTAATTAATTCAATTTTTGTTTTTGCAAATTCAGGGATGAAAATTGATAAGCCCTTACCGATATCTAAATAAGTTGATTTTTACGAAGGACTCTAAGAAACGGGTTTTAAACAAATTGAACTGCTCAGATCATTCATTTGTATAGTACTCACGAGGTGAGTCCCACACAAACCGGTGTAACACCTAATAGTGTACTCGTAGTTTTTCTAATACTACTAAGAACTCATCATCCTTCTTTGTTTAAAAACTATTTTGGGACCACTTGTCGTTCATTTTTACCAAGAGGCAATAGGTGATGGGTCTTGCTAACCTCTCCCTAGTAGGCAAATGATAATAGGGGGTGTCAATACATATATCATGGATATGTATACTTTCACAGATATCGATACATTTTTTTTTAATATTGATACACCTATGACATATTATCATCTGCCCTTTGGACTAAGGATAGCATTTGCCATTCTTCATTCTTGAAAGGGCAAAGGACAAAAAGAAAAACTTAGACAGGCATAAGTAGGGTGTTTGATTTATGATGTGGATTGAGGCATGGTCCAAATCTTTGTGGTTGACACATTGAACAAATTTTATATGGCCTACAAATTTTCGATAAACTTAATTCAATATTTTATGTGAATGATTTCTCAAACGGGTTATAAAATGTTACTATTTACGTTAATACTGTATTTTCAGTTCTCTTCTAGGCACTGGGATAAATGTTATTTATATTTTTTAGTTTATACTAGTATATTTTATGTGTTATGGGTCTTATTTGATACTTAGTATATTTCAATCGGTTTATTAAGCAAAATTTAAGCGTTTCTAAAAAGACACCAATCTCCAAAAAGGAAAATTAAATTGTGACCGACGGAGTGCTAATTAAAACGAGGAATGAATTTTGTATCTCTTGTCCAAACATCAGGTACATAGATATAGGAGTGTCAAAATAAGCGCCTCATATTATCATTTTAGTAACTCGATGGGTTTTATTGCATTTCAAATTCGAACGAATCTTTAAAAAGTATAGTAGTGGGGTGGTGTTCAATCTTCTACGCTCTCTTTGACTAGACTTGTTTGATTGACTTTAACTGTGGCTAGCTCTTCTACCACGTAGCTCTGCAAAAAGAGTGAACCATGTTGATGTCCAACTAATCGAAGATGTCCAGAAGGCACTATGATGGCTAAATTAGTCCTTAGATGAGAAGGGAAAGGTAGAGCTTTGAGAAGGAAGAAATTGCATATCTGTTAGAATTTATGATCATTGTAGAGTTTATAGGAGTGCCTTGGCTTGAGAGGTAGGATATCACGTGCCGTCATGTTGAGGTGACATCACCAACATCCTCTCCCTGACGATTAGCCCTAACCACCACTTTCTGACCGAATGTCGCGCATGATGGTCTGCAAGCATTGTATGTTGGTCGGACTGACTATCGAAATGCGTGGTGAATAGTGGTGCCACATGCCAAACCGTACTGCGACTGATCTCATTCTGGTGGTAAGGAGACCTGCGCCACGTGGCCGACCCATACGATCCCTAAATATCAAACCACAGTTGGTCTGTACTGTCTTGGCTGGCACATGCTGATTGGAGATTGTTGCCTCTACGATGAAGCGGATATATATGTAATATATCTTTGTTCCTGCCCACCTTCTGTCTCTTGGTCGTGACCCAACTTCACGATTCGGCTCTACCGTGCCGACACACGCAGGCGATCATTTTAAACATCTGGAATGTACTGGGCCTTCAATGACGATTGGGCCTGTCTAAACCTGATGGGCGTAAATGAGCCTAATGTTTTGGACTCTATGGCTAAGTTTTTCGTTTGGTTGATTTTAACTAAAATATACCATGATTTTAGCACCTGGTGAACTCATTAGCTAAAATCAACCATGATTTTAGCACCTAGTGAACTCATTTGCTAAAATCATGGTTGATGTCTAAGTTTTCCAAAAAATTGTCTAAGTTTTCCAAAAAAATTTAGCAACCCAGTTGCTAAAATCAATCATGATTTTAGCAAATGAGTTCACTAGGTGCTAAAATCATGGTATTTCAAATAAAAAATTAAGTGTTTCCGTGTATTATTTTTTGAATTTTTCACACCGAATTAAAGTTCACGAAGAGTACTTTAATTTGGTGCGAAAAAAATAAAAAAAAGATAGACTTTGTTATATGATTAAAGTGTCAATGAATTTATTTATTTATTTTATTATCATTTTTGACCTTCCACCACAACTTCAAGTCATAAAAAGTAATGGTCTACATACTTGAAAACTTAGGACCACTAATGTATTTGTCTTTGCAAAAATATCATTTATGAAACATGTAGTACTTGGGGGAGTAGCACTATATGAGTGGTTGGGCCACAAAAAAGCTTTGAAGTCATTGGACTTGTGAATCAATCCAAACAATATGTTTCCCACTATTGAATCATGGAAACAAGGAAAAGAAAGCAAAAGAAAAATGGGAATGGAAAAACCAAACAAAGGAGGGAGCATCAAAAGGACTCTAATAATCAAAGGTAAGAAATGGAGGAATATTATCACTGTACCAATTGTTTGTGGGTTGGAAAAGGAAAGAAATGGAAGAGATAAGGAGATGATGAAAATGACTGCCAATTAACAAGGACAATATGTCCCATCCCTGGGACTCTATTACCGGGCTCAAGTCCTCTTTACCAGTTTTTTGTCGTATTATTGGAGCCATATGAAAACTCTGTTTCCTAGCAACTGCATAGTATTCCACAAGAATCATGACAAAAAGAGGGAAGGAAAAAAGCTTAGGGTCAAAGCAATAAAATAAAGCAAACAAATGGCCCACCTACAAATTCCATTCCTATTTGGAATTGGATTATAGTAGTAACATTCTAGCTTTTAAAATTGAAGAGGGTTGTTTTTTTTATAAAAAGGATCCAATAGGTCAAGGGCAAATTGAAAATAATGATTCAAGAGTTTTTTTTTATTTTTCCTCGGCGAAAGTCAACATTGTTAGTAGTCATAATTTAATGAGGTCTGAATCCTAGTTGAATGAATGCGAGTACAACTTGGTTCCTAGCTTTGGGTAGCCACTCCTCTGGCAAAATGAGAAGAGTTTTTATTTTTCAAGAGTTTTTTTTATTTTTCAAGAGTTTTAATGAATCCTAGTTGAAATGAGTACAACGGTAGCTTTGGGTAAGGCAAAATGATCCAAGAGTTGAAGCAATGAGGAAGAAAAATCATTCATTTGTGGACCAAAATGAGAAAACTCCAATATGTTAAAAGGGAATTTTGGGGTGATTCCGCAAAAAAGTAAAAAACGATTTTTTGGTTTTTTCGTTATTAAATTTTTTTTTTTTTTTTTTTGCGTCGAGTTTTCGTGGTTTAATAATTCGTTTCAACGAGACGAATCCAAAGAGTATAAAATTATGGTCGAAACTAATTTTTTTAATAAAAAGCCGAAATTAAACAAATAAACTGGTTTATTTTCGACTTTATTAAAAAAAATATTAGTTTTGACCATAATTTTATACTTGTTATTCGTCTCGCCAAGACGAATCCATAAACCACGAAAACTTGACACGAAACTAACAAATGTAAAAAAAAAATTGAATAAAAACAAAACGCAAAAACTAAAAGACCACTTCTGCACTTTTTTTGTCAAAGGAGCCCTTTAAAGTATTCAAATGTAAAAACACGACACATGAAACAAAAAGAGACAGGAAGGATGGGGTTAAAATGAGAAAATAATGCACACAAAAGACCGACAACTCCCATCATGTTCGTAATTACATTTTGCACCAACAAGCCGCAGGGCCGGTTGCACTTGATTAAATAGCACTAATGCGAGAAAACTAGTTGTTCGAGGGTCAAAGTGAGAACAGACAATACTTTAAGGGGCAATATAATAATATTAACACCACAAAAGAGGAAAAGGAAACATAAGGTGCCCAAGACCCCCACCCAAAAAAAATGCCCTTTTTTTCATTTTTGGAATCCAAAAGGGCATATATATAATACATCCCTTTTTCATCAAATGTCTCCTAGTATTTCCCTAAAAAACCTCATTCCCTTCTCAAAAGATTACAACCATATTAGCTTGATGGAGAGGCTTTCTCAGAATGGAGCTGTTGAACTTCGGAAGAGACTCTTCTTTTTGGGAACTTGAGCAGCTGCAGCTAAATTCAACTGACACATACAAAATATAGACACGAGAATAGATCAATAAGAAGCCCCCAAAAAGGAGATACGGATATTAGCTTTACAAATGAAACTATATATACATACAAACATGATAGGCACGTCAAAGCGTAATATAGTATCACTCAAGGGCAGACGCAGGATTTATCATTAAGGGGGTCAAGAATCTACAATATTTAGTCCATTCGTTTCATTTTGATGGTTCCGTATGAAATTACATGCAAATTTGGGGCAAGTGAATTATTTGTGGGGCAAAGAACACAAACGTAAAGACAACAAAACATACTCCTGTGGGGCAAAATTACAAAAATAACCAAAAAGATATGCATACCCCGGGAAGAAAGTTTTGATCATCCCGTCCAAAAAAAAAAGGAGGGGAAGGATCATTTTGATTCCATCATAAAATGTCAAACAAAACCATCCCGTCCAAAAAAAAAAGGGGGGGAAGGATCATGTTCCATGCAAAATGTCAAAGTGCTACTCGTATATGCCTTGTGTTTTTTACCTGTTCCTGCTGTTTTTTTAGATTGGCATTCTCTTCCAATAAATGGGCAACTTCTAGCTCCAGTTCATTTGTGTAAGCCTGCAATGATTGCACAAAAATGGAAACACATGACACATAGAATATGTTGATATCCAAAATCTTTACCCGAATTCAATTTGAAAAGAAAAGTTTGTTTCCTTGTTTACAAAATCTTTGCCCAATAATGGTAGGACACGCAAGTAGTATGCCTTGTGTATTTTGGATCTACTGTTTCCTGGATCGAATTTTATTCCCCCTCCTCATATAATATAATATATTAGGAATGACGAATGACAAAAAAATAATAATAATTATAAGTACACTCGTCAAACTGCCCGTGTCTGTGTGGCATTGCATGGTGGTAGCAAAGTAATTTTAAAGTATTTGTTCTCACATCACCAATTATGACCAATTATGCAGGGCCATGAGGTTTGTGGGGGTGGAGAGGTATGTCCCCGTATCAAAATTCATCTTTCTTACTGATCGGGCCTAATTTTTCCTAAATTAAGGTCAATTTTCTACATCAGACCGTGAGAAACCTATATTTGTCGTTTCAGAGTGAGAAAAATAAAACAAAATTCCAACTTTTGCATTGGAACTGAAACGACAGATAAGTCAGAGAACAACAACCAACCACGCCATTCTGAATAAAAGATTTTGGGAACAAAATCGAACTAGCAAGTTCGATCGTACACACATTTCTTAAACCACCTTTTCTTTTGTTGGTAAATACATTTTATTTTGTTTTTCAGAATATGTGTGAACAGTGCCGGCCCTAACGTTTTGTTGCCCTGGTAAATAATTATTCTTAAGTCAAAAAAATAAAATGACATATAAGTCAGAAAAAAATTTAAGTTTACACTGGACTTTCAGCTAAAATAACTTCAAAAAAATCACAATCAAGTGCTATATGATGAGCAAGATCCAATTTAAAGAAAACTTCTCAATACACAACGAATTCCAATATTGGACCCCCTACATCAATCTTTAAGAGTTCGTTTAAAAAAATTATAAACTACAAAAAATAAAACAAAAAGGATACAAAAATAAACATAAAAATATATGATTGTAAGAGTTTGTTATGAAGAAAATAAATTTGTTTTATATATTAACTATGACTTGTGTGAAAAAATAATAATAAACCATGTTAGCTCACTCATTTTTTTATAAATTTTCAGCATTAGAATTTTTTTAATTCAATGTAAGAAAATAACTTCTACATTGTTGTGTTTGTTAAATGTAACTTTTTAAATAAAGTGTTTGAGTAGTGCAATTTTTGTAAAATTGTGGATTGGGTGGGAAAAAAAAAGTGCGAAAAATAACAAAGAAAAAAAGGAAAGAAAAACATGAAAGATTTCACCAAAGTTAGAAAAATTGCACTGGGGAGAATCGACCTCATGTTCTCACACTTAAGCATTACCAACCACCGCTGAGGGCTGAGGCAATCAATGCCTTCACACCACAAATGAGACCTTAAATATATTTATACATAATTTTTTTGGTTGCCCCGACCGGGTGGGGTTGCCCAAGCCAGAGAACTGAAAACCAGATAAGTTCAGGGAAAATAAACGTGTGTGAATGTGGCCAAAAGTGATCCCTTAATTAATGGCTAATATTCACAACCCAACATTTTATTTTGTTTTTCAGAATGTGAATGTGGCACTTGTGTGATCCCTTAATTAATGGCTAATATTCACAACCCTGTCACTCACATTTATTAAAAATGGGTCTTTTGTTGGTAAAATATTTATTATATTTTTCAGAATGTGTAAATGTGATCATCCCCTAATGGCTAATATTACAATTAGTATGTAACTACACATTTAATAAAAATGGGCGTAAAGTATTTTGTCAAAATAAAATTATTACGGGTTCGAATCCCGAAAACAGCTTTCATGCTTGCAAACTAAAGAGTAAAGACTCAACACATTTATTAACGGGAGGCGGAGTAGTCCTTTTCAATACTCCTACTTGAAGTGAAGCCATGTTTTCCAAAAATTAACATATACTACGGATTAGAAGAGAAATGAAATAGGAGTATTATGTCTGTTTTGTGGTACTATACACATGACACAACCACGACGCGTGTTGACGTTGCGTCACGGTTTCACAGCGCGTTGTGTCACGGTTTCACTCATAGTCTGACGTTGAGGGCCGCGCCGAGCTGGCCGAACACGAAAAACTTTCTAGCTTTTTCAGACCCAGCAGTAGCGGGAGCCTAATGCACTGGATAACTCTTTTTGGAGCTAGAAGAATACTAGTACGAGTAGCATTTTCAGCAAAATAATATTTGTGCCTGGTCGTTACGTCCAGCTGAAATGAAATTAGTTGAAGTGTACTCAAACTGACCCACACATCCGGTTATCAAAAAACAAAAACAAAATTAGAAGAGAAATGGAAATATGCCTGTTTTCTAGCTCTGGATCGAGCGGCGGACTCACGGTTCTTGATCATGCGCTTATGCCGCCGATCGCCGGAGTTGTGATCGGACTCCGGGACCCTTTTCCTCCCCAAACACGGCAAGCTCGAAGCCAAACCCTCAAACGAAACGTCCAAACAAGAAGACGCATCCGAAATGGGCCTTAGAACTGGGCCCTGTAGAATCGAGTCGAACTGGTGATCATCTGGGCCGGAGTTCAGCCTCAGAGCCACGGCAGCCGGAGAAGACGTCGGAGATCCGTAGCCCCCGTGGATGGGTTGTGGTGGGGGTTGTGGCGGTGGGTTTTTGTTGGAGAGGAAGTCGAGAAAAGTGTGGCCGTGGAAGGTGGTGGTGGTGGCAGGGTTGTTGTCTGTGGTGGAGTGGCGGTGGTGGTGGTGGTCGTGGAGGGAGGTGAGAGTGATGTCGTTCCATACGTCTTCCATGGCAGAGAGAGAGAGAGTGTGTGTGTGTGTTTGGGGATTTGGTACTCGTTAAAGCTCTTCTCCTTGTTTGTTTCGAAAAAGGGTCATGCTAACGGGTGTTGTTAAGGGTAAAAAAAATACATTTTTATGAGTCTTATCTGTACAAAAAAATACACTTTAAAAGTACATTTGTATGTTAAAGTACACTTAAAAATGTACTTTGAAGTATAAGTGTACTTTTAAATTGTACTTTTTTGTACTCTTAACGGGTGCACTATGACACCCGTTAGCATTTCCCTTCGAAAAATACTACAGGTAGACAACAAAAAGTAGACAACACATTTCTCGCGGTCTAAAAGTATTTTTTGACGGTTCGGATTTGAAATATTATTTGACCGGTATTCTCTTACCAGTCAAAGAGTTTTAAACCCGCACCATTAATTGCTGAAACAAATGGTTGAGATCAGTGTTATCCACTTTTATTGTACTTGTAGCATCTTTCATTTCGTCCACCTGGGACGGATAACATTAGAGGGAGGGAATATAACCCCACGAACCTTTTTCCTCGTAACTCACGTGCCCGGATACGTACACCTCGATTAATTTTGGCCGAATACGTACACCTCAATTAATTTTGGGATTTCAATTCTATCTCTAGTAGGAGTATCTACCACTAGTCGGTAGCCAAATTAATAATAATAATAATAATAATAATAAAATAATAATAATAATAATAATAAAAAGGGTTAATACTCCCTTCGTCCCAAAATTTTAGTTCATGTTACTATTCTAACTTGGTAAAAAAGGCTTATATATTGTAATATATAAGACTTTGTATATGCAATATGAATCTTATTTTATAGATCTCAATTAGATTTATTAAACAAATTTTCTGAAATCTTAAAAAATATTATAAATCGAAAGATATAGACAATTGAAAAGAAATTTTAAAAAGTAAAAGGGGACTAAAATTTCTGGACAGAGGGAGTAGTTCACACCCTCTCGCTCACACCTAATTGTGTGGGACCTACCTCAGGGTCTCACACAAATGATCGGAGTTGCTCAATTTGTTTAAATTTTTTTCAAGTGTCTTTTTGAAAAATCAGCTTAGTCAAATACCAGTAAATGCTCGATTGATTCGTTCAAGTTTGAGTTCCTGAATCGAACGGACCAAAACTTTAACAAACTAATCAAGTTTTTATCGATATCTAACTGAGCTGATTTTTTTCAGAAACCCTTAAAAGATATTCTAAACAAATGGAGCGGCTTCAATCATTCGTGTAAGACCTCGAAGTAGGTCCCACACAATGGAATGTGAGCGAGAGGGTGTGAGAGTAAACTTATTGAGTATCTAAGAGGTTTCAAAAACCTGACACTCTAAAAAGAAAACAAACTTCTAGACCTTGTTTGTTTTGGGTTTCAAGACCGGTTTTCTCCATTATTCTCTAAAGGAAAACATTATTTACAACGGCGGTGTAAACCAAAGTTTCTTCCAAATCTATTACATTGCGCTTCCAAACAGTGGTCGCAAAAGATAAAACACGAACACATGTCGCGATGCAATTGATTTGGAAAAAACTTTGGTTTACACCGCCGCTGTAAATAATGTAATTATTACTCACATTTCTCTCTAATCATTATCCTTATTTTTAACTATTATTCTCATTTTTATCTCTATCTCTCTCCAATTATTACTATTTACCGTTTATTTATAATTATTACCTCTATTTATCTCTCCAAGCATGACTCAAAAACCAAACCAAACAAGATTCACGGATCACTCAAGCCAATCCATTGCATTTCAAACCCAACGAAAATGCATAGTTGTGATGTGTTCACTTTTGTCTCATGATGAGAGTTGTACAATTTGAATAAGTTAGGTGGTTGATCAATTCATTCAAAAATTGATTCAGAAATTTGAACGCTAATTTTTGGATAAAAAAAAATGGAATGAATTGGCCGAGCACTTGTCAATATTCAATTGGGTTGACATTGTTTTTTTTTAAAAACCGAATATTATTATTCTTTACAAAATGAACGATTTTGATTTTTCTCATCATATTCAAAGTGGGCTCACGCATCACATCTATACATTTTCATACACAAAGAATTACTTAATCACAATAGCCCGTTTGTTAAGGAAATAAATGAGGGAATGAGATAAGAAAGAAGATGTTTGTTAGTAGGAGAATGAACGGGGTGAAGGAGGGGGGAGAATTTATCTTCTTGGAGTGGTCCTAGTTAATCTCATCCTAGGATTAGCTAATCCGGCTTCGTAAAAAGACCAAATAACCCCTCAAACCATTTTATATTACTGTAGCAATTTAATGATTTAATGAGGGTAGCCAAGTCCCAAGTACTACTCAAATCGAGTACTGCTCCGTCCCAAAATGGAAAACACAAAAAATGAAAAAAGTCCCTCCTTCAATAATCTCTTGTTATAACATGTTTGTCTTTTATTCGGCTTATTTACTTTTTTGGTCCCCAATTTATTAGCGAGTGGCCAATTTGATCCCCAATATAAACATTTGTCCAATTTAGTCCCCAATGTTTAAAATGTGCGTCGATTTAGTCCCCACTCTTAACACCGTCTCTATTGTCCGTCAAAAACAAGGGTATAATTGGTATTTTACCCCACCACCTCAGAAAACCAAAGTTTCTCTTTCCCCGCCTTTGAAACGAAGACAACCATGACTGTATCCGGTTAAACAAACCCAATGATAATGTCTGGACCTGATTTTTCTCTACACACCACTAATTAACTTCATTGAAATTCAACAACTCTTGCTCAATTCTCTCTTCATGGTATACACATTGTAACTCCTCCAAAAATAGAGCACAACTTTAAACAGAGCACAACCTTCTTCAATCTTCACCATAAATCACTAAAATACCAAATATTATTATTAGGAATAATTCCAGAAAATAACAAAAATAAAAAGTAGTGTAAATTTAGATCGGAAGATGTTAAAAAAATAGAAGTTTTTTTTTTAATAGGGGAAAAGGCAAAAAATAAAAACATACCACAGCTCTGCTACCGACCACCCCTTCCAGAGCAATACCTCACCGTAAATATTGATCCCAAACTCCGTTTGACGCCACAAAAATCGAACTAAGATCGAGATCTAAGAACCCTTTGTCTTAATAAAACCCTAACCTCAGATATAACCCGTGCCGCTCCACCACTCTAATAACCCTCATAATCATGGCTTTTTGCGTTTTAGTGGCAACCGGCGCCAATGAGAAGATCTGGGTGTACAAATCTGGGTGTACAAACAAAAGAGAACAAAAAAAAAAAAACGAATTATACCGGTGGGGTTTGACTTGACCTCGTCATTGGATCTCCGGTGGGGTTTGACAGTCGACGCCAATGGGAAGGCGAGGAACACGAAGAATAAGAGGATGATTATACCGGTGGGGTTTGACTCGTAGATGGAGATGACCTCGTCGTTTGATCTCCGGTGGGGCTTGACAGTCGACGCCAATGGGAGGGCGAGGAGCACAGAGAAGAATGAGGATGGGGGTGGGATAAGGGGGATGCACCCAGTTTGTGTTTTCCGTCTCTCTCTCTCTCTCTCTCTTTCTCGTTGTTTGATCTGAGGTGGTGGGGGTAAAATACCAATTATACCCTTGTTTTTAACGGACAATAGAGACGGTGTTAGGAGTGAGGACCAAATCGACACACATTTTAAACGTTGGGGACTAAATTGGACAAATGTTTATATTGGGGATCAAATTGGCCACTCACTAATACAATTGGGGACCAAAAAGGTAAATAAGCCTCTTTTATTCACCCTCTTCCTTATTCACTCATAACATTATCTACCCGAGAAACAAGCCGCAATTCAAGTGACCAAAGTGAGTGAATAGAGCTAAACAACAGTAACAAAGTGCGCAACATTGTCACAAAAGGACAAAAAGAGGAGGGTAAAACTACTTGGTCAGACGGGTATAACACATTAACGAAAGTAGGTGCAGACATATATAGCGGACCCCTTCATTTGGACCCCTCATAACATTTTGGGTTACACTTTCTATAAGTGGAAAGAAAGTAGGAGTAGTTAAAAAATACTCTAGGAGATTTAGCTTTCATTCAGTTTTTGTTAAAGTGGTCTCACGACCAATAGCAAACACAAATTACAAATTAGTGTTCATCTTGTCTAGGTGATTTTTTGAACCAAAAATAAACTTTTTGTTCATCTTGTCGAGACAAAATACTTTTAAAGGCATAAAAATCCGGATAAATATTGAAAAAGTTCATCAAAGATTGAAAAAAGTTTTTTTATAAAAAAAAAAGACAGCGGTTTGTTACGTTTTCCTTAGTGATATCTTCTTTCTTTTGTGATATCTAATCCAAAAAAAAAAAAATATTTCAAGAATCTAACAAAAATTCATAAAATATGAACATGACACACAAAACGAAGTAGAAAAAGCAAGCTGAGAAGAATAGAGCCTAAACAACAATAACAAAGTGCGCAACATTGTGTTAAGTACCCAAATTATACACGTAATTTTTTTGCTTGAAAGTGACACGTCCTTTCATAGTGAATTAAAATGTTAGATAATGTGAGTTTTTATGCACCGGGTCTGTCATCAGGGAGAAGGGGTCCTTGCTCGTAGTGTGCCCTTTTTTTAAAGCAGCGAAAATGATTTTATTGATCGAATGGTAACGATATAGAGATTAAAAGCTACTACAGCATGATTGTATTACAACAAAAGAATAATGTTCTAATAAGGTCGACACTCTGTACTTGCGACAATAATCGAAGTGCGCAAATGCCTAACAGAGTGTAGCACGCTTCTATGTGTTCAATTAAAATTTCATTATCTTGATATGAACTGTTCAGGCTGTTAATTTGAACTTATCATACATCGTTAGCTCATTTGACAACATGTATTATACGATAATGAATGGTTGCACTACACCCCGTAATGCATTAACACACTGCGGAGACGCCTTTGACCTAGCTATCATCAAACTCACATAATCTACATAAATACTCGGTGATTCTAAGAGCCCTTTGGGCAAAAAATTTTGGTTTGCCCAAGCATTTTTTGTTACTATTATATATATACACCACACTTCCCCTCCAAACTCCCTTAACTTGTTAAGTTACGGACCTCATTGATCCCGATCAAATTTCGATGATCCGAACCGTCCCAATGTGTTTTTTTTCTTTCAAAAACAATTGAAATCATCAAAAAAATACGGGAGGGAAGGGCTTTTTATCCGAGCAATTTTTTTATTTGTTTTTCACAAAAATTGTATATGTAAAGTTTATAGTTGAAAAAGTTCGATGAACAAATTCGGAAAAGATGGAAAAACCTTTTAGTATCTAAAACTTTGTTTTTTTTTTTACACTTTTCTGATGATTTCTCTCATGGACCCTAAAAAAATGATACATTTTAAACAAATTGGATTTAGTTCGGATCATCAAATTTTGAATATGTGCGGCATCAATGAGGTTCATTAAATGAGCCTTTAACAAGTTAAGGGAGTTTGATATAATTAGGTTTCCTATGCAAAAAATAGTAAAAGAGTTTGTGCCAAGTGCTTAAAACTTAAATTTTTCATGCAAACAAATGTTTAATTAAGCTCATTTAATGAACCTTATTATATGCCTGGGTGCACATATTAACAAAACCCAAAACCATGCATGCATAAGTTCCCGACAACTGAAGAAATAAACAGCGTAGCTTTTAAGGGGGGGACAGATAATCCGATCTCCCAGCAAAATTACCACTGTCTTGCTATACAATCCCCCACCAATTTTAATGGCTACTTTTTAACTATTGTTGATTGATGATTAAACTGTAAAATTATGTATGCTTTGGGGTAGTATGTATAATTAATCTTAGATCATGAGTATTTTTTTTAGTAAGTACTCCCTCTATTTCAAAATGATTGTCCGGTCTGCCAAAGGACTTTAAAAATACATTTTGATTCTAAACAATTGAATTTTTTTTTTCCGTAACATACTAGATAAATAATTTATTTATTTATTTTTTATAAATTCTTAGTTTGACGAATCAAACATTTTTTTCAAAACAACATGAGCATATTGATTTTTTCAGGTGTCACCTCCAAATCCGAATTCTAGCTCCGCTATCCGACATCCAGCTTTCTGTTGGGTTTTGTGAATTGTCACAATAGTAGTAGTGGCTAGACGTGCATCAATTGTGACCACCTCAAATCTACCATTGTTGGGATTCTTGGGAATGAGTACGTAAGTATATATATTTGGCTGAAAACAATTCTTGCCATTTCTCTTTCTACTTCACTTCACCTGTCACACAAATTTGCCACTTTTCCTGCTTCCCTGTGTAAAAATGTTACAGTAATTTTACTTAGTAATCATTTGGTTCGCTTTTTTGTTTTTGCAATTGCCAAGTGGAGTATTTTTCACCCTTTGACTCTCCACTGATGATCTTAACTTCTCCATCATTCTCAGTACAGTTATTTATAGTATTCCAGTCTCAACAAACTTCCTCTTTTGAACTACGAGTTTCCTCTAAAGAGATGGACTCAGATCTTTGTAAATAAGAGCATATTCAATCCGTGAGTCTCCAAAACTCTATTTTTAGACTCAAACTAACTACTTTTTGTCCCAATTTGATAGTTCCATATATTTTAGGATTCCGATTTTTTTTTCTTTCAAGGAAACATAATAATGATTGCATAAAAAATATTCAACTTTCCATATTTATTTTGTAAAAGAACATAATAATTACATCACTTTTTAAGAGTAATAATGAGATTTTAACAAGTTTTTATGGATGATTTTGAAAATTGGACATGTATTTTGGGACGTCTTAAAATAGAATACGAGACTATCAAAATAGGACAATCTCTCGGAAATGGTCCATTGGGGGTTCATTCTACTAAATATGAGGAGGAAGCATCATCAGGAGAATCTGCTTCTTTCTTCTTCTCTGCTCCACGATCTAGGTCTAAGTGTTTTCAAATATTCCAGGTCTGGTGTTAATGGTCTTGGTTCATCAAGGAGAGGGAGTATTTATAATTCAAAAAGTTGATTTGGAACTTATTACTGTACTATTCATACACACTCCAAACACAAATCTCCATTTACATCTTGATACAAAGAACTCACAATCCATTCACCTTTTCTCCAAAATTGACCAACATTTTTTCAAATTTGAACTTACCAATTTTGAAAGTTCCACTAAACATATCTAATATGGATATCAAATTAAAGATATTGTCATTATCTTTTCAATAGCACAAGTGTTATAAATATAAGATAGATAATGTAACAATTATTTAACATATGGAATGAAAAGTAAAAAGTAAAAATGGAGAGGATCTCTATTTTCGTGTTGGGTCTCTATTTTGCAGCGAGCTTAAATCTTCATATCTTCAAAATATGGAGATATGAAGCTTGATTGGAGATGCTCTAAGAGACTCAAAGTACAATAGTTATTTAAATTCTAGAGACTCTTAGAAAAAAAATTTAAATACGAAATATTGGGGAGTTAAATTTTGATGGCGGCGGCCTTTGCTTACGACTTTATCAGGTGGGCACGTAAGGTTATCCCCAATGGCATACTGAAAACCAAAATGATGCTAAAGTTAGCAATGTGGGACCCAAAAAATGCTCACAATAGAATAATCAAAGTTAATAACATTTTAACCAATATTCAAATTTTGGCACTTGCATACTCAAAATTAATTACCAACGTTTTCACAATAACAAAATTTAATGGACCCCACATCTCTTCAATTAAGTGATCCATCATTACAAAAAAACCTTCTCTCTATTTTTTTTTTTCTTTTTCAACAATGTTTTTAAAAATAATTGATTTTGTTTTTCAAAACCTTTTTTCCCCCTGAAAACTGTTTGTTTTTTAAATTGAATTGTATTTTTTTAAACGGTATTTTCAAATCTTTTTCAACAATGTTTTTTTCGAAAACGGGATGGATGCTCGGGCACAACCACGTGGTGCCCGCCCAACGCCCAAAAAAATTTGATTGACAACTACCACCTCGAAGCATGATGATAGAGCTCCTAGACTCCGAACAAATCTTGAAAGGTTGTAGTTACAGAGTCCCCATTGATAACTCACTGGTTGACAATAAGATAAGAGAAAATGAAAAGTGAACATTATAGTTTTTTTTTTCCCACTTTTCTATACACTTTCATATGTTTATATGCATTTTAACACATTTTAAGACACTTTTAAAATCTACACAACAGCGCAGTGAACTGATTTTCGAATTTTTTAATTGTATGCTAACTTTTCTTGCATCATCAAGGCTCGAACAGAGCAAAGTCTAGTACTCCCTAATCCCTATTGAGTATTTCACAAGGAAATAGTACTCCTATTAAAGGGGTGTTCCGCTAAGAGAGTCTTTTTAAATAAACTGGTTTTTTACGATTTTTTTATGTGATGTATTGTAATAAGATAGTGACCTGTCTTGATTTTTGAAAAACTATTTTTTGTTAGTAGAACACCCCCTAAATTGATGTGCTTACAACGGCAAGCCATTTTGACTTTACCACCACATGATCTGAGAAAAATTAGTCAGTGCATGACGGCAAAGTTCCAAACAAACCGAACTGGACGGTGCCATGAATTGCAGAAATCAACACCCTCAAAGGCGCCAAACTGAAAAAGCCAACTGGGGGAGAGAAGGGAACAGGGGGAGCAGAGGAGGTACTTCATGATTTTCCTTTTTTAAGATCAGAAAAATGTGCAGATTGAAGTGAAAGATCATTGATTCATCTTTTCATTTGTGGTCATTCCAAGAGCGTATGCATTAGCAATAGTATATACGTATAAATATACATATACATACTGGTCCATACTGTTCATGCCATTGATACTACATCCTTATCGGGGCACCAAAAAAACACCAAATTTAACTTCAAAAACACCTTTTACAAATTTAGCAAGTCATTTTTCCAAAAACTCACAAAATCAAACTCTCTATTCTAATTTTATTATATTAAACAATTCTTTCTTTCTACTCCTACTCCCCAAAAGTAATAAAAAAAAGTGAATAGTGCACGGATAGTGCATGAACAGTGCGTGAATAGTGCCCTGGTGAGTGAACAGTGCATCATCAAATTTGGTGTGGTACTGTAGCAAAGTCAGAAACTTAACAAATTTGATCAACCATTTGGTGAGCCTGATTTGGGCCTTATTTTGGGTTTTGGCTCTTTATTTTTTTAAAAAATTAATTTGTTCATCCACATAAGGATGCTCTAATTCACTTGGGTGTCATTCACTCATTTGTGTCACATTGCAAACTGAGTTCTTAATCATTGCTCTACAATTAATCATCAACCTCACAAATAACACTTCTAGACAAAAATTACTTTTAGCCATGGATGCTAAAAACGGAAAATTCAGCTTCAAGTCATTGCCATAATGGTAATAATATATACATACTAAGATACTTCACATAATCTTCATCGAACATTGCCTCAGCACTACAAAGACATCTGCAGAGAATTACTGATTATAAAATAAATTAAATCTCACCTCGTGCTCTAAGGGGTGTTTGGCAGCCTCATTTCATTTTTAATTTTTCATTTTTAACTTTTTGGCTTTTTTGGATTATGGTCAGAATGTATTTTGGATTTGGTATAAGTGTTTGGGAGAAATGTATAGAACACATTTTAAAACAGGAGTAGTATTTGAGAGATATGTGCAGAATACATTATGTTGGTCTTTTTGTTAATCAAAATGGAAAAAGTGAAAATGAGAAGTCAAAAAGCTTCTCTCAACCTATTTTTCACTTCTACTCGAGATTGTGCTTTTTGGAAAACTCATTCTCAGAGAATGAGGAGTTCTGGAAGTTTCTCCCAAACATCCAAAATGAAAAAATGAGAATGGGAAAATAGGAAAAATTGTCTCCCAAACGGGCTCTAAGTGTTAAAGAGTAAAGTTTAATCCCAACAAACAACTACGAAGTCTTCCAACCCCTCACGTCACCTTTTGAACGTGAAAATACATTACACTCAGGGGCGGAGCCACATGGAGACAAGAGGGGTCAGTTGACCCCCCTGACCCCCAAATTTCTATAGGGATTTTACTAGTATACCTCACAAAATTGCTAATTGACCCCTCTTTGATTTTGTTTTTTGCCCCCCCTGAACCAAAATCCTTGCACCCCCCTGAACGCGTCTAATTCTTGCCCCCCCTGAACCAAAATCCTGGCTCCGCCCCTGATTACACTAACCAATTAATGGTAGTTCTACATATTTCTGCACACATTTTCCCATGAACTAGTAACGTTGAACAACTATGCAAGGGACCGTTTGTAATGTTTTCATACTCTCTCCGTCTCTAATCTTTGGTTCCAAACACTACTTTTTATTATCCTAACTTGTTGGTACCAGTTGAAAACTAAGGAGACATTAGCTAATGAAATTTCACTTTTACCCTTTTTTTTGGAGAGTAAGTACATGAAATGTTAATGTTTTGAAAGGTAAAAGGAGGGAAAAAAAATATATATGAAAGTGTACTGATTATGGTCCCCTAATTAGTTGGAATCCTTAAAAGGGACCAATAAATTTATTGGGACGGATAGCACATAATGTTTTGGGAGCTTTGGGCTCCCATCTAGTAACTATTTGGAATAGCACCGACTTAAGTCAGTTTTTAAGTCGACGTATTGTGAGAAAATGATCTGTCTCGTAAAACGTAATAAGCTAGTTTTGAGTTTAAATCACGAATTAGAACAAGGCAAATTTTTTCCACAGTGCAAGAATTTTAACATTTATGTGAGACTTCTTTTTCCCAATAATTTAGGGGGTGTTCACTAAAAAAAATACTCTAGTTTTTTTCAAAATCAGAGACAAGTCATTCTCTCATAATATATCACAAAAAAAACCGTAAAAAATTAATTTATTTTAAAAACTGTCTTTAAAGAAACACCCAATTTTCGTATAAACGAAAAAAATGAAGTGATAGATATGACAGAGAGACTTCGGAAAGAGATTTTGAGGGAGTAGGGAGATTCTCTTTTTGGAGTAGTTCTAGTAGGAGATGAATAAAGAAACAAAACAGAGTGTACGTACTCCAAAGAACAACCTTAATATTCAGGGGACAACGTTAGAGGATAAAGACTCATTCCCTCAGATCATAAGTATATACCACTTCCTTTGTCGGACGAACAACCACCCACTTAACAATAGTAATTTTGCACCAAATTAACCTAAAAAACATACTATTTTACTGTTGGATAAAGATACGCGTACAGAAAAATGGGATCGAAAATGTACCGATCGAGTTCGGGGACCCACTTTTGGGTTCCACACGAGTGATCCGAACCGTTCATTGTTCTTAAAACATTTTTCTGAGGGGCCCCCAAAAACCTTAAGCTCAATCGGACGGTTGGAAGTGCTCGAACCAAAGTCTCACCGTTTGAATCGAAATTATTGAGCTGAAATTTTGTGGGGCCCCCTCGGAAAAATGTTTTAAGAACAATGAACGGTTCGGATCACTCGTGTGGGACCCAAAAGTGGGTCCCCGAACTCAATCGGTACATTTTCTGTGCTCCCCGTTCTGTACGGGTAGCACTGTCCTTTTACTTTTAGCAAGTTATTTTATAAAAAACTCAGGGAGTGTTCCACTAATAAAAAATATTTTTTTCTAAAAATTAAGACAAGTTAATATCTCATAATATATCACATAAAAAATTGTAAAAAATCAGTTTATTCTGAAAACACCCTTACCGGAACACCCTCTCAGAGAATCAGATTCTATATTACTATAACTTTACTGTATTAAACTATTATTTTTTTCTAATTCTACTTCTCTATTCAAATATCTTTCTAAATTTTTTTATTCTAACATTTTACTACTTTCAAACAAACAAATTTTTTTAATACTTTCCAAAGGGCTATATTCCTCCCCCCTCCAAAAAAAAAAAAAAAAAAAATCCCCAGAAAGAAACCTTTTTTTAGAACCATTCAAATGATAATTTCATATTCTTAAAAAAATACTTCTAAAAACAAACAAGATTAAGAACATTATGTTGAGGCTGGAGAAGAGAAAAAGACATTCAGAAATACAGTAATAAAATAAAAGAAGTAACAAAGTTGAGGCTTCCAATTGAGCCTGATTTTGTGATTTTTAACTTAAAAGTTTGTTTGTTATATGCCTGATTTTGTGATTAACGCTTTTTCGAGGAGTAAATGGGTCCCTACTAGTCCTTCGTCGTGTAGTCAGCCAAGTGTCCAAATTCCAATGTATGAGAACAGATGTCAGCAGTCTGCAACACCCACCCAAACTTGCCCCACGCCACACCAAAATTCTAGGAGTCATTAAAGAGAAGAAATTGTACTCTATACATTTTGACTTATTTGTCCAAATAGATACTCTAGTCTAAAATATTTTGGATCAAATTTTTGACATTACTCTCATCGAGACTATCGAACTGGATCCGGAGTGGGTGTTGTGCGGTAAAACGATGTAGTTTTTGGCACACCTCTGAATCTTCCAAAAACCTTGTTTGGAAGAAGGAAAAATCCACTACAAAGTGCCTAAACCCTAAACCCAAAGTACCTAAACCCAAAGCGCCTAAACCCAGGTGCCTAAAACCACTATATCTTACCCCAAAGAGCCTAAGGTGAGGTTTGACCTAAAAAGTTAGCTGACTTATTTTTTGTCTTTATTTGATTTTTTTTTTTTGTGTTTTTTAGTTTTTCATCAACTTTTTGTGTATTATTGGTTCGTCCCGGGGATAGGAATCAAAAAAGTAAAAAATTATGATTTAATTATAATATTTTTTTGAATAAAGACAAAAATAAGCTAAAAGTCAGTTTTTTACGCTTTTTTCGATCTTATTCAAAAAAATTGAAAGTTCTAGTCATAATCTTTTACCTTGTTGGATTCCTCTCGCCAAGACGAACCAATAATACTCAAAAAATCGATGCAAAACGAACAAACGCAAAAAAATTTCAAATAAAGACAAAACAAAAAGTTAATTTAGCTTTTTAGGCCAAACCTAACCTCTCCTAAAATTGAACCTCAAAATTAACTCTCCAAACATGGCCTATTGAAGTGTACCAAGAAAATGAACAAAACTACGTCGTTTTGCCGCACAACACGGCACACAACATGTACCGCACAACAGCTCCCCCGGATTCCTATCGAACTATATCTTTGATTGTCTTCTCACAAATAAAACTATAACTAAAATCAGAGTTTGTTATCATAAAAAAATACACCAGAATGCGTTTTTTTTGTCTTATCATGTGTTTATTATTAATTTAGTGGGTTGACAATAAAAAGACACTTCTCATTAAAAACTATAACAAACTGATTTTCCAATGACGCCTTTGACTGAGCTTTTGTTAGTAAAAAAATTATGGGTATACACGTTATGTCAGATTCATTTTGAAGTTTTATACAAGTGTTTGAAGCCGCTAAATTTGTTTAAAACATGTTTCTTATAGCCTGTAAGAGAAGTCAACTCATTCAAATATCGGTAAATGATTGATCGACTTTTGTCCCTGAATTCGTTGGTGGGTGGGTTTTGGCTTAAGACAAAGTCTATAAACAAAATAATGTGGACAATTCTATAGAAAATCTAGCGTGTCAATGTAATGACGTGCAGCTAATTTAAAAAAATAATTCATTTGATCGTCCTCTAAAGAAGAAGTCGACAGAAAATATTGTAGACTCATAGATACAGTAGTAAAAGAGTTGATACGATAGTTTTAGGTAATAATGCTACGGGGAGAAGAAGACCCAAAATGCCATTGGATGTTGTAGTCAATGTTATGAATCCCGTCCCGTATCGAACATAAAATGATACACATAATGTTTTGTACTGGCCAAAATACCAGCCGATACCCGGCATACCGACTTGTACCAGCCTTGTCTCGGCGGGATCTTGGCCGGTACACAAATTTTTTTTTTCTTTTGATAAAAAGACATGAATTTTGAGGTGCTTTAACCAAATTTGGAGTTCATTTTATATTAACCATGTTACTTTGTTATTATAACTAGTATTAGGGTGTATCAAAATGGTAAAATTTATTTTATTTCTCCATTTTGCAATTAGACATAAGTATATTTAAATATGTATATTGCAATAAATCCGACACAGTATCAAGATACAATCCGGTACAGGTACGTAACGTCCCAGTAAAAAAACGGTACACTAACCGGTACGAGATTAATAATTATTGTTGTAGTGCACCAAAATATGAGTCTACAAAGCCTAATTATTGACAGAGCTCAATTGAAAAAAACGAATTCATGTAGCCAACTCAATTGATTGGGATATAAGACTCGGTTTGGTTTCGTCAATTTAATAGTATCACATTAAGCCATAAGGGTTAGTCCGTTGGGTTGGTGATTTTGCTCTCCACATAATTGACTTGCATTTGATTATTGGAGTCAGACCCTTGTGAATTGAAAAACCTATGGGTACAAAAAGAATAGTTTACAGAAAATGTATAATGGCTTTTAATCCTATTTTTGGGTCCCACACATTCATATAACCCGAACCGTTAAATAATTTCAAAATACTTTTTCCTATGGCCTTGCAAAAAATCAACTCAATTGGATACGTGTAACTGGTCGATCCCAAACTCAAGTTTTCATTCATAACAAAAAAAATGATTTTGAAATTATTCAACGGTTCGGATTGTTTATGTGGAACCCAATAGTGGGCCACAACGGCCATTGTTCTTTTTCTGTGCACTATTCCTTCTGTAAGTAAATGCATATAATTTTCTGCCCCCACTCAAAATTAGAAAGTTTCACTTGTGTCCCTATATATTTTGTGTAATTGTATAAATAGCTCCTAAAATTGAAATATGTCATTTGTATATAAATTGAAAATAATTAGATTTAGCTCCTTTCATGCATCAGTTTTCTTCCATAACGTTGTTTGATTTATAATTGTCAATTTATAAATTGCTAGTGCGGTTGTGCTATAAACTTCTTACTCATTGTTGTTTAATATAAATGATCTTGCATCCACCCATTAGGCAAATGATAATATGACAAATAAGTTCGGATATCAATATTAGATATCAATATATTGTCACAGTATATATCATTACACTTTTCTCGGATATCGATACATTTTCGACACATTATACTCCACGCTAAGGGGTTGATTGATTTTTCTATTATCAAACAAATTTTCTCGACATGGTCAATGGTCAATTGAGTGCCCCTCACTACTCCAAATTTCTGAGTCTTCCACTGGTCAAGTCCCTTGTGAATTACTACCTAAACTTGGCGTGAATGAGCCTACCTTAGACTAAAAAAATGAAAATTAATCGAGATCCGAGTAAACTGGCATGGATGCATCGGCCGTCGAACTAAAAACGTACCTTCATTCATGTTGTACACCATGTAAAAAAGACAAAAGGGAAAATGAAACAAAGACTTGACAGCCATCCTGTTTCAACAACATGTAACATCATTGTCATGGTTCTAAATTTCTCAGGGCTTAAACAGGTGAGAAAGAAAATGAACATTAATAATGGTCATACTTCAGTACTGCAAATTGGGAAATGTAATCACAGGGTTCAACTTTGCTTGTGAGCCCACGCCCACTGTACGTTCTAAATTGATTATTCAAAGTCATTTATTTTGAAGAATATCAACCAACCCGAGCTTCGGCTTAGCAAAAAATCCTCCTGACAGAATTTGTTCGATTGAAGCATCTCATTTATGCAAAACTACTAGGCCACCCAAAGTATCATAAATTAAATTCGAAACAAAACAATATCCTGCATAAATCACCGGCACTTGCGTCGTAAAGTAAGATTTGTGGGTTGATAACAAACCTGCTTCAGCTTAGCAAAAAAATCCTCCTGGATGGATGTTCCAGATTTCATCTTGCACGCAAGACAACGAATAGTTCGGATGCAAAGGTGCCGAGGTGTGAACCGTCCATCCGAACAACGGACGGCTCGGATGGTACACAATCCCATGCACAACAGCAACCCCATGTCCCGTAAAGTCACACCAGCAGGAAGGCATCATGGCTCATAAACTCAAAAAACCAAACAGAATCCAATATCCAAACATCCGAAATATATATAACATCTACAAGTTTCACGTCAAAAGGTAAAAACAATGTCAAGATATCCCTACTATACATAATGTGCCAAAGCAGTGTCCGGGGCAGTTTATGCAGCAGTCTTGATAATGGTCGTTCAAATGTATACATAGGTCCTTTTACAATGAAAGAAACACCGTAAGATAATTATGCAAGAGATGACAACATAATAACAGTACAACCAGCATCATCCACCAACGACGTCTCTTCCATGATCCATCTGCGCCCTATTCCATATGCTTACCCTTGAGAATGGGAGATAATCCGACCCCAAAGACAGTCATGAAAAAATAACAGCCGAGAGACAATCCCTCCTCCTGACCTTGTTTGTTCACATTCTCCATAGAGAGATACTCTCGATGCCGGCTCCAAGCAGAGGCGGTTCTACATTGAAGCTTGGGGGTCACTTGAACACCCAAAAAAAAAAAAAAAAAACTTCTTCAAGAATATGTTTGATAGTTTCAGTTTAATTAATTTTAGTTTAGCCATTTCTTGAACACCCCAACAAAAAATATTTGAAACACTTTACTAAAAGATATTTGAACACGTAGTCTAAAAAATCAGTCAACAAATCAATCTAATGTAGTGAAGAGCAATTTGCGCAATTGAGTATAGGATCAATGGATGAATGGTTGCTGAGTTACTTATATTGAGAGTGATGTATTTGATACAGTTGATAATGAGACTATTATGCAACAGTTTCAAAATATGAAAAGTAACTCGTCGAGGGCAATATTAATATCCTACTCCCTTCGTTATAAAGGCGCAATTTTTGGATAAAAAGATAAATTACTTCCATACATAATTTTTCAAATTTCTTCGCACCAAATTAAAGATCTCAACTAGTTCTTTAATTTGGTGCGAAAGAATTCAACAAAATTATGAACACTATAGTTCTTTATTTTTAATTTATTAAAAAATTCCACGTCTTTTGCAATTGACTAACTTTTAGGGACGGAGGAATGCTGTTTCTCATCCTGCAAAACAATCGGCTGTAGGGAAAGGAAACAAAAATACGGAAAGGAAACAAAAATACGGAAGTACTACTACTAACTTTGGTGCATTTTCTGCTTGTTCAGTTAGCAAGAAACTTGTGGGACGCCCGTCTTAAACTTTTCCAGGTATGATTAGTTTTCCTTTTAGTAACACTTATCCTGTAAAAAGTACTCTCATCAAAGTTCAACCAATTCTCTCACAAATCATCATATCAAATGATCACATACAGCAACCTATATATGCATGATTTTGCATACTTAATTTACTACTTGGTTTTGAGTTCTTTCACAATTTCTCCAACATAAAGGAACTTGTTTGCCACATGATTGATTAGTGGGAGACAATGAGAAGTTTTTCAAACTTTACTTGCTAGTTTTTATTGACAGATAATACCATGTAAAAATGTCACTGTTGTACTCCATGTTCTACAGAATTACTGATTTTTATTCCAAGAATCATGCAAAATGCTTTGCTGTCATGGACTAAAATCCGGTTTTCCTAAAGAGATGTATTTCCATCGTTGAGTGAATGAGGCCTATAAAAAGATTGTCCCAAACGGAAACGGCGTGCTTGCTGCTCATGATCAAGCATTCAACAATATACAACAATACACAAATGTATATATATAAATATATGTACACAAACATATTTATGCGTGCGGTTCCATATTGTAAATTCTCATAAACAAAGACCAAATGGATAAAAAAATTTGATGCTAAAAGAGTGCTGAAATCATTTGCCACTATAGTGTTCGGAATCGATGTTCTGAGAACTCTGAGCTAGCTGGTTGTTTCCAAGCATTGACAAATGATACTAGAAGCCCTAACAATGTACAGCTGGAACCCCAAAAAAAAAAAAAAACGATTTAATTCACGCGTGACAACTTATTTTTTGTTTTTGGCGTCAAACTTGAAGATAGAAAAACAAAGACGAATTGCATTAGGAAGTAAAAGACAACTGAAAATGGCCATGTGAATCACAAAACTGAAAAGTTTTTACTTTCTAGCATCAGTAGTCAAAGCAGTATCATTCCATTTGCTTGAAAAATTGTTGTCTTTGAAATACATTCATTCATTTCTAGCAAAACAATCTGTATATGCACAAGACTTCCGTGGATTCAAACTTTGCCATATAACAAAAAACACAAGCAGCCAATTTATCGGCCTAGATCGTTTGGATGCTGGATCAGAGGGGTGTTAATTAATAACAGCCTAGGGGGTGCCCATAGATAATATCCCTCATCCCCCCTTCTCAATACCCCCTTTACCCCAAACCAAGTACTATTTTATCCACCCTTCATAAATGTCATATCAATACGAGTCCACTCTCCGTAAATAATACCTCATACTATCTTATCTCCCCTTACTATTTAATCCCCCCAAATCTTATCTCGCATCCAAGCGAGTCGTTAGGAAGAAAAACTATCATAGTTAGTTGTTGAAGTGTACGCATTGCATGTAGTACTAATTGTTATTTCCAAATAACTATCCTATCCTTTTCTATCACAATTGGTTAAATTAGATGTCATATTTTGCGTAAAGGTACTTCTATAGTTGAAATTTGAACTTCCATTTCTGTAGGAATCTTAATGAGTGTGCTTCTTTGCTATTTGTCCTTGAGAGTGTTGCTTCTACCAATTCATCTACCAACGGTGTGGACTTTCATTAATCTAGGAAACTTTCTTCTAGGCCATTTTTCTGGTAAAATCATTGATGGCCCTTAGGTCACACTTGCACAATTCAGGACTTGACCTCTTCAAAATGCAGTGGGGTACGTGCAGGGGAGTGTGTAGTTTGTGCCGCATCGAATGAACTAATGACTCTGAAACTAGCATATGAGCCTTGCGGGCTTGGTATTTTAGGTTATTTGCTTTGGGGTTGGCAAACAATTTGCACACTAGTGATACGTTCTCAACTACAATATGTGACATCCCTTAAAAGTTTCAATAGCAATTACTTGAAATTTGCTATACATAGAACTTCTTCGGATCAAAATGAGCTACAAAAACACCATAAAACCATATCCAGAAATGCAGTAATGGAAATTGTTTCAGATAGATATTGTTGATAAGTTTTGAAATCACATCACCCGTTTCAATACTCCGTCCCATGTCTCATGCTTCCACAATCTGGGGTCTCATGGTTTTCAAAATAAAAAACAATGTCAAAAATATTTCTCAGGAGGAATTTTTCTATCCCATAGAACCTTGTTCTTTATAGTATCATGCGAATTTAACAATTGAACAACCGACAAAAGTACACACCCTGTATCAAAACCCAAACATGAGCAGCCAGATATCATAAATGGATGAGATTCTACCCTTCTTACATATTGTGGGGAATTATACACAATTCTCTAACCTAAGGGCATGTTGTAGTTTTGTATCCTTAAAAAACAACATGGTTGGTGGTCTCTCTCTCTCTCACGCTCTTCTGTCTTCCTCTTTGTTTTTCTCTGTATGCAAACGTTTAACTACATAAAATTTGGATAGGTGACCTTATACATTTTTGTGCCGAAAGGTTGACAATGTGAATAGTATGGACATGCCTCATGAGTTCCACATAATGATTGAATTTCGCAACCAAAATTCTGAAATGCATAGGTAGTCTTTTGAGGAGAGCAAGAACATCACCTGGTTCGTACACATAAGATAAAAGTGGAAAACAGTGAGCCCTCCAACGAACCAGACAACTATGAAGCAATATACTATTAGAACAACTGATACGATATCCCACGACATAGGATTCCACGATTTGCTCTGCTGTTGGAGAAGATTTATCAATGAGAATGTGAAGACATATACGCACAGCGTGGTTGACGTTGATATAAACAGGATGTAGAAGCGATAATTCCGCTGCAACCACATCGGTATGGAAGAGGTGGGTTAGGCCGAATGTGGTTGAGTGAGTGTTGATTACCCTAGATCAAAAGAGAACACAAAATATATTTACGTAAATGTGTTCAGTTATTACCACCGAAGGTGGTAGCCTAGATGGCAAGGGTGAGTGGGCTTAAATGCTCCTCCCTCCCGTGCATGATCTGACAAGATTCAAGTTCCGCCAACTGCTGGACTAGCGTGGAGGGTCTTTTGTTTATCTAGTACCTAGGTGGTGTCGTGGTGACGGTTTGTCCTTCCGGGTAGTAGCTATGGCTCAAACCGGATATTGCAGAGCTGGTTGGAAGCCCCTATGGTCACGCCCAGGGGGTTGCTACGCAGGTTGCCCCCTCCCCCTTTATTTCGGTTCCAAAAAAAAAAAAATGTGCTCAGTTATTTAGACCTAAGTGAATATAATTAGAACCATGACAAGTGGATGGGGGTGGACGGAAATATATATCATCAACTCATTTGAATGCGCAAAATCCAGTAAAAATCTACTCCTACAATTTTCGTGCAGTGATGTTTCAGCATCATAATATGGACTGAATGACTTTACTATTCCAATACACTGACCCACCCACGGACAATGGTGATCAAACCTCTCTACGCAATTGTTGCAAATGGAGCAGTGAGAAGCCCGAGGTGGACGGTACAACAAACAAGTGTCACAGTACTTGACTTTAATACTGTGGCCAATGAATTTCAAATCCTTCGTTCTGGGTAATTTCAAATTAGGGGTCGCACTGGTGACCCATTCCATGGATGGGTTATTGACATCCAATGCTTCATCAGATTCAGGTGGCTTTGAGTTCCTCAATACTATTCCAGGATTTCTTCCGGATGTCATGAAGAGCAAAGTCAAATCCTGCATAAATACCACAAGGCCAACCAAACTCAATCAATATTAACTTACACTCCATTTGTTTTGGTGGAAAACATTTTCTGCATACCATTCTCTTTATTTTATGATTTTCAGTGTGACGGAAAACGAATGTTTTCCACACTCAACAGAAAGTGCATTCATCTTGGCGGAAAACGTTTTCCATCTATTTAAAGGTGAAAAACGTCTTCCGGATCAGCACTAATACCACACCACCACCACTACCACTCAGCCACAACTACCACCCCACTGCCATTATCCACCACCGCCTGCCACCATCACTTTCAGGGTTGCAACCAGACCCAAAATACCATTTTTCGTGGAAAACATTTTGGACAGAAAAATGTTTTGTTTTCCCGAAAACAAACGAAACATTCATCGAACCACCAAAATTACTGACAAGTACCTCATTATGCTTACCAAAAATGTGAGGAGACATCCAACTATCAGTAGAGAATACCCATACAAAGGTTTGGTTTCTTTAATCCTCAAAAGCATTAGAATGCAGAACGTTATTCCAGCCTTCCAGGGGCCCCTATTAGGAATGTAGATAAACAAACTGCCGCCGCATCAGGGCCAAATATCAATCTTCCACCACACAGAAATTTCTGCCATACATATGAAAAGAAAAAAAAAAAAAAGGGGATGTTTCATCAATGTACTTGTTAATGTCTATTCGGCAATTTTCATCTTTAACACAAACCATAAGAAAACAGGTTTTCTGAGTTGCTTCGATTACAAAAGGAGTGGTTCCTTCTCCTAAATCACTTGAGTACAAGTTTAAGATCTCTTGTTGGCAGAAAGGCTAGGAACTACTGAGGCCAGATAAACAACATTTATTTAAATTCTTACCAAGCAGACAAAACAACAAACATTTACTTTTTTAAATAAGTAGAATAATGTACCTATCAAAAAAATTTGTAGCAAACACCTACCCAGAATAAAGTTCCCTTTATGTGATTGAAAACCCCATTTCTCTGCTAAGTGCCAATCCAAACCAAACCGAGCCTTTAAGTCCCAATTAATTGGGGTTGGCTACATGAAACTTGTTTTTTCATTGAGGTCTATCAAGGGCTACATGTTCACTGAGATTTAGAGTACTCATGTCCTTGTAGACTACAACATCTAATGTCAACCTGGGTCTTCCTCTCCTCGTAGCATTACTACCTAAATCCATTCTATCAACTCTCCTAAATACTGCATCTACAGGTGTACGGTAGATATGTCCAAACTACCTAAGTCCATTTTCCCACAACTTCTCCTCTGTATGTGCTACACCCACCATCTCACGAACGGTTTAATTGCTAAGTGCCAATAGCGAATCAAAATTGCATGCTTGTGCGCTCGCGCGTATGTTGGGGTTATTGGATGAGGAAATTTATTACTAATTGGATGAGGAAACACATATTAATCAAAGGACCGTCTCTAACAAAATTTCCTAGAAAATAACAAGGAATCAAAAGGGAAACAAGAATAGTACTGATAAAAGAATCTTACGTTGCGGCCCTTCCAAACTTGATAGAGCCTCTTGGCTTTGGGAGGGTCGACGACGATGACGACCCCTTTGGATGGAGGAGGGTAACCCCTCGATTTCTGATTCTTCATCTCACGCATAAAATTGTACTCTTCTCTCTTTTTAATCTTCTATTTCATACCCAAAAACAAAGGGAGAAGAGGAAAAATAGGAGAGGCTGGTCTCCGATTCAGAGGAAAGAAGAGAGAGCTCTCCCTTTTCTTTGTTGGATGAAAAACCTATTTTCCCCAGTCTCTACATTTTCTTCCCCCGATTCATTCCAACAAATAATGCCTCTCCTCCTCCTCCTGATCATCATCATCATCATCATCATCATCAACATCATCTTCTCTAAATATCTCTCTCGCTGAAATCAATCTACTCTCTCTCTCTCTCCACAGAAAATCTCTGCGATTTGAGCGGAGTTTTCGCGGGGAAAATGGAATAGGAGGAGGGAGTTTTACTATAGAGGCTATTTCACCAAAAGAAGTTGTAAGAAAATGGAAAAATGGAAAGAAAGAAAGAAAGAAGTAAAGAAAGAAAATTGAGAGAAAAATATTTTGCAATTTTTATGTATGCATAATTTTATGTAGAGAGTAACTTTTGCAATTTTTTTGTATCCATAATTTTATTTTTTGCCTTTTTGTTTATGTGTTAAAATGCGAGTTGTTAACAAATATTGTTATAACTTCATATGAAAAAGGAGAAGAAGAGAGTGTGAAATTTTTTTTTCCTTGAGCAAAATAAAAATAAAGAAAATTATTTGGCAAACTAATTAGTTCTTTGAGTATTTGTTTTGGATTTTCTTCATTAAGTAACATCCCAGGAGAAATAGAGAGAAAATTGTATTAATCACCCACAATTACAATCTTAAACAACAAAAAACCTGAAAAACAAGAAAAAAAACCCAGAAATTTCAGAAAAATGATAACAAGAAAAGAAAAGTACAAGAAAAGGAAAATCGCCACGTTGCATGCGCCATCGGAAGCCTCCGGTTGTCGTCTTCGTGCCCACTGGAACTGTTGGAAGTCGCCACACTATTGATGTTTGTGGTTTGACCAACTTAAATCTTGCATTAGTTTTGCATGTGATTGGAAACTCACAGCACCAATAACATGCATCGAACTCTTAATTGAAGGTAACAAAAGTGAAAAAATTAACAACTTCAGATCTTGAAATATTTCAAGCGCCTGAAAAAAATTTCAAGGACCCACGAATTCTTTATAACACAATTTGAAAACTTTTTAAACCAAACATAATCAATCTTGAGGTGAAATGACAATATTGCCCTTACATTTGCTAAGTCTATTTAACTTCTTTAAGCACGGCAATGGGCTTGGCAATGGACTCCTCAAGCCTACAGCTGATCACATGCCTAGCGGGGGTTCTTGGGCTTGCCAATGAGGTTCCCTACCTCGTGTGCCTTCAAACACGCGGCACTTGGGTTGGGCTCAGGCACAAAGAGCATGACGACTTGCATGGCAATAGACTCCTCAAAACCTAAGCATAAACCATTAACACTACTTTTTCAATTCATTTTTCGAATACAAACCAGAAAAGTAAAAGAATAAAAGGAAAGGACGAGAGAAAAAAGGACAAGGGGTCCCAACCATTTTCGGTGCACCTTTACGCGAGGTCAGATCAACCTCCATAGTGTTAGTGATTTTTCATTCATGTTGGCCCCCTTTCTTTACGGAATGAAATAATCAAATGCTTGACCGAAATCCTAGACCTAAATTAATGGGTTGCCCCAAGCGTAGGGCTGAGACCGGTATAGCATAATACCCGGTAAGACCGGAATCGAATCCACAGAGACGGTGGAGGATGCTTAACTAAAAACTCGGGTTGTGAAATTTAAAACGGCTCTTAGGTAGCCACCCTTAATAATTCGATGGGGGAATTAACTAAACCTAAGAGAATTTGGTTTTGCTTAGACTATTTAAAAGCAAGTACGGTCGTAGGGTTCATAACACCAGTGACAAGGCCCAGACAGTTTCGCTCCGTTCGGTGTTCTAAAAACGTTTGATTTTAGAGAGAAAAAGGTACCCCGAAAGATGCGAATCCTCGTGGTCGCCGTTTACCCATGTACAGCGAAGAACGAGTTTTGGTCCCCCGTTCCCCGCGTTACATGGGCTCCGACAATGCCCGGATTCGTCCACGGAAGTTCTTTAATAACCTAAAATTGCTTGTCCGTTTATTAATTCTGAAAACCGGAGCGAGAACATACCCAGCCCTGGCCACGGCGTGTTAATCACCCCGCGACCATACCTATGGAACTACTCACTCATATCAACTTGAATCAACAGCAAGAGTTCAAAACAAAACATGCTCATATGACTCGGAAGAGGAATAAACTAAAAGATCAACCAAAAACTGAGATTAATGTAAAATAGAAAGAGTTACCGGAAACAATACTTGAATCTGAAACGAAACTTCAAAAACTTCAATGGAAAATAATCCCGGAAAGTAGAATCTCCAAAAGGGAAAAAGTCGGCTGCTAATTGGAAGAAAAGGAAAGGAAACAAAGTTGGAACCCTAATTCGACCTCAAAAAGAGGTATTTATGTCTTTCCCGAAGCCCAAACACGTGGCAAAATCACCGGCCCATTTAAGCCACTCGGTATCGATACATGCTTTTAGCCGTATCGATACCCAGACATTCTATTCGCGTATCATGAACACGGTATCGATACAGGACAATCCCTTTATCGATACCGGGCCTCTAAAATTGCTCCCTCAAGCTTGTTTGGTCGTCCCTACTTGGGTCCCACCGGTTCCCAACATGCCCAATGCCTTGTGTTCACTTTACGTGCTCTTTCCGACCATTCCCTACAAAATAATCACAAACACCAAAACCCAAAGACAACACCGCATCAAGTGGAAAATGGAATAAATCGCGCATCTAATGCGCTAATTCGCCCTACTTAGGCGCTTATATCTTGAGATATTGCGCGCCTATCATCAAACCCTAAAAATTTCCATTCACAAACTCAACCTTGCCCAAAACTTGAACTGCTTTGAGCTTGGGACCGAGAAATTCCTTATAGGTGTGTAAGGCGGCGTGGGAGGAGTTGGCACATACTAAAGATTGTGCCCACTATGTGCGGCGCCACCCGTTGCCGAAAAACTGTCTTAACTTCAATTTACCACTGACGAAAGATCAAGCAAAAACAAATATTATGATAAAAAGTAAAGCAACCGTGAAAAAGAGAAGAAAGACCCTTGCCGGATTACCCACCACTAAATAATCCCACTATTTCTTCAATCTCCTCAACATCACTTTGATTTTCCTCAACACTAAAAAGTCCGTCCATTAAACTACTACAGGACGCCTTAAAAAGAACAATTAAATAAGAGTTGGATTTGATCCGAGCCGTGCATTTTCACATGGAGTTGGATCAAATCATATGAAATTAATTAGAATATTATGGGGTCAATGTCATTTCATCTATGGTTTGATCAAAATAATCGTCCCCTTTTCATCTAGGATATCTGAATTGATGTGATTTCAGATATATACTTGTCTTTATTATGCATTAGCAAAGTGATATCTGAATTGATGTGATTTCAGATATATACTTGTCTTTATTATGCATTATTTTGAGTGTTTACGTATAATAAAATGAGATGGAAATTGAGGGGTTGGAGTTTGTGGGATAAAAATCTCGAGGATATTGTAAACGATGTGGGCTTCTAAATAGTACTAGAACATTGTAGTAATTCTTTACCGATTTTTAATGTCTTTTTATGTGTGTTAAAAATTTATTATCAATCTCTTGTGCTATTTTGCAGGTTCCGAAGAGAGACATCGCAGTAGTTTGAGTTTTTTATTTTTTTCCCGGAAAATTGGGGCTCCCCTACAAAGGGTAAACCCTCTAAAAAATGGCATATGCCGCTATTTGCGGCAAGTACACGGTATTCTTTAGTAAAAGGCGAAAGAATAGTTTGCTTTGTACTCACCGCACGGCTGCGTAGTAGTCTCTAAGTTCAACCTCTTGGATTCTGGTTAAATTGGTTAAACTGGGGGCAGTCTGGTTCAAATCCCACGAGGGCCCTTGGGCTAGCTAGCTAAGTACGTAATTCCTTTATTCTTTTTTTTGTTGGATCTAATGTACATAATATGCTTTAACAGTTCTAGCTATTACTCAAGTTCAGAGGAACTCTCCTGTCCGGGACCCTTGGGTCCGGATCTCATAGTTCCGGATCAAATTTTGACGATCTGAGCCGTCCAATGTGTTCAAAAGGTGTTTTCCAAGGCCCACGTAAGAAATCTTCAAAAAAAAATACCGGGAAGGGCTTGATCCACGCAATTTTTTAAATATGCAGTTTTTGCGAAAAACTGCTTGGATCAAGCCCTTCCCGGTATTTTTTTTTGAAGATTTCTCGCGTGGGCCTTGGAAAACACCTTTTGAACACATTGGACGGCTCGGATCATGCAAAAACATTTTCTAAATGCTCCAAAACGCTTCAATCCGGGATTTCCGGGATCCTTGACCGGAGAGTACGTGCTCAAGTTCAATGTTCAAATCTTTAGCACGCCTTAAATGTTTTGATAATTTTTTTTTTAAAATTTGATTTTAATTTTAACTTTTAATATCATACTTTTTTTATTTAAGATATTTATTTCAGTAATCAATTTAACAGAAAGATGGCTGCGTTGGCAAGTGTCTAGCTCATCGAAATATATGCATGTTCAAATACAGATATTTAACAGGATGAATTTGCTATTCAAAATCATTTAACAAATAAAACACATTTGACTATAAATAAGCCAAATAATTTATTTTCACTTTTCATTAAAAAAGTTAAAAATAAATTATTCTCTATTGTTAAAAATTCTATTCTTACAACTAAAGAGAAATCAATAGTATGAGCGGTACTTCATTAAGTACAATTCATTTTTTCTAATGGTATAATTGTTTTAATTAGTTAAAATTCTGAATATTCAAAATACCATTTTATTCTTTCTAATGGATAACGATCTGCTTAGGGCTCTGAATCTTCTGAGGGGTTGTTTCTCATTAGATAAAACCAATTTATTTGCTAAATTAATCAAGATTTTAGCAAATAGTGTTCTCATTTGTTAAAATCAACCAAGATGATTTTATCATTTGGCAAAACGCAACCTGATCTAGTTTTGGATTTAGGTGAGAGTATTGTGGGCTATGTTAGATTTGGGTAGGTATTGTTCACGGCCCATAACTCTGGTGTAAATATATTCTGTTTGGGCTGGGCTTTTATTTTGGTGTAAATATGGACAGCAAATAATTTTTAGTTTGGTTCGGTTTTTTTGGGTGCAAGTAAAATATGCTGGAACCCGAGACCGGAAAGGGAAAAAAAATACCGAAAATCCGACCTAACCACGGTTTTTTTGAGTCGGTTTGGTTTTCTCGGTAAAACTTTCACCCCGACATTCGTTCTTTCACAAAACTAGTTTTTAGTCCTCGTGCTTTGCACAAAAACACGTGTTCATTGTCAACCTTATTCCTAATTATGAAGAACCAGGTCCATCTAATATCTACAAGCCCACTTTGGAGGTACAATAATTGAGAGTAGAGAGGAACAAAAGTTCACTTAAATGCACTCTTACGTCTTAGAGCTCAACGTTCCACACACATTTACGTACTGTGGCACTGTCAATATTTTAAAATAAAATTCTCTTAAAGGCATTATTTCCTTTTCTTCCTAACCTCTTTCGAAGCCCTATTTTTCTTTTTCTGACATTTGAGACTCTCGAATATATAGGTTGATGTGTGTGATTATTACAAAGCTCACATATCAACCTTTTATACGTCTTCCTTTCATTACCACAGGCTCAAATCAAACTCAACATTAAGCGGCAACAAAATTACTTCCATAAATAACTAACAAACATTAGAGTAACTAATAAATTAGATTAAAAGGATTTAAACCTGTTCCAGTAGTATCAATGCAGTAATAATTTTTGAAACAATTGATGTAACGCGACGATCTTCCACTGCATATGTCTTCAAGAATTTATCAAGTTATCCCACAACAACAAAAATAAAATTAGATTAAAAATGAAATTTAGATATTCCTGCCATCTCTCCTCTCTCTCTCTCTCTCTCTCTCTCTCTCTATATATATATATATATATATATATAATATATATATATACTAGGGAATGCCCGTGCCTAAAGGCACGCATGTCGACGTGATTTGCAACTTTTTTTATTGGCAATAAAATTTTATTAAAATTCAACAAAAGGTACATCAAGGGTAATAGGAAGCAAACGACCAAACACGTGTCAGGTAAAGGCGAACAAAAATTCAGTGAAGTGCTGGAAGGAGAAAAGGAAAAAGAAAAAGGAGAACAGTCCTACAATAGGCTAACCAAAATTGGGACTAAGCCTATGCAAAAATTTGAAACAATGCATCAGGGAATTTTCTCAGAATTCCAAAAACCAGTGGTCTGTATAAATATCCCAAGCATTAATTCCAAGCATCAGTAGGGAATGCCCGTGCCTAAAGGCACGGCGCGTCGATGTAATTTGTACTCAACTTGATGAACTACCGTTTTGCTATTTACCATTGTAAATAACATTTTTCTAAAGATAAAATAAAGAGAGAAGATTTTCAAATTCGACTAAGAATATCAGCCTCTCAATTTAAACCTTTTGTCAAACAGGCAGTGAGCTACAGAGAGAATGACGCACTACGCACTCCAAATGACTAAAAACACTTCAAACGATTGCCTTCCTGATAACTTAAATTTAAAAAGAACAATTTGGATATTGGAAACTGATTTGAAAAAAAAAAAGAGTGGTATAAAGGTAACCAATCAGAAATGAAGAAAGCTTACACTTCGGTTTCAAAACTCATATTCGATTCCATGCCATAAAATATGTCCAAAAAATTACAATGTTGCCCAATGGGCCCTCAAAGTTCCAACTTACAACTTGTGTTTACATGATTGGGTTAAGCAAAAGAAGATATTATACACGGCCAAAAATAGCTACAGCGAATCCGTGTGCGATGTGTGTGTGTGTGTGAGAGAGAGAGAGAGAGTTACCATAAAATAGCTACAGCTAGGCTCTCGTTTTCAATTCATGAACCATGGAAATTACACCTGGAAAATCATAGACAAACAAAATATGACATGTTCTCATTCCTATTGTCTGTGTGATCTAGGATGTTTTGAATCAGCACACGTAGACTCAATAGATATCAACTAAAATTAGCAAGCAACAGACTTATCAAACTTTAAATCACAATCCATGAAGAACAACGCATTAAATGAGGACATAAACAACACATTAAACACCAATCCCATGGGTTTTCATGTAAAAAACGACACCAGATAAACTACAATCCACTCCTTTATACCGGGGTTTTTTTCTCCCCAAATAATGTATAACGTAATTTCCAAAACATAATATTTTCAAGACCACAATCAGAACCTTTCTAATTGGGATATGAAGGATTTGTTCGAATCACACTCCGATTGCAAATTCCCCGCTTCCTCTTTTCAGTTACAGACTTACAGATACAAAAAATTATCTTGCAAAATACATAATGCTAAATAGCGAAAGGAAACAGTATCTATTTTAACGAATAAAGCAAATAAATCAAACTGGTGGATAAATCAGTCAACTTAAATTACCTGTTTGGCGTGTTCAAATTGGGATACAAATCTTCCCCGTCCCAATGAAGACGATAGAAGCTTCTTGCTGGTGACATAGCCGCACAATTTACCCTCTCCTTGCTGTGAAAAAGTTGAAAGATAACAACTGATAAGAATTAGCCCAATGGGCATACAACCTTATTCGTTTGAACTGTGATGCTTCTTTGTATCAAAAGAATTTTCCGAACCACACAAAAATCTCACTTTCTCTCGTGGAAACTCAGAAAATAAAGTCAACGCTGTCTGGCTTTAAAAGCCCCTGAATAATAGAAGACATACATGGAAAAGTAATTGGAACAAATATAATCAAGTTCAAGGGTTCAAGCCATGAAAAACAACAAAAGCACACCTAACTATCATAGCTACTTAGCCAGTGTCATAGCCATTCCACTTATGGAAGCCAATTAATGGTGTAGTAAGATACCTAAGGAAAATTAACAGAACAAAGTGAGCAAGCTTTTGAGAACTAAGTTTGTTGCTCCCATTTTGTTTCCCTGTGAATTATTTCATTCTGGCCTTTTGTCAAACCGGTGGTGAGTCCCTCTTTTAAATAGATAATGAGGAAGAAAAAAACTCTAATCAAACAACTGTCCTGTATGAGTCCCTCTTCTAAGTAGACAATGAGGAAAGAAAAAACTCTAATCAAGAATAGAACAATTGGAAAGAAGACAGGAATCGATATCTTACCCGAGAACTCCCAACGTGAAATCTCTTATGGGTTTCAACGTATTGTTCTCTCAGCCGAAGCACACCGCAATTGGAAAGACGCAGTGGTGCGGAAAAATTTCACCTACCAAATTCCAATTAGTGTTACTTTGTACCAGCATCTGAGATGAAACAAAATGGAAAGTAAACATGAAAGACAGTGGGTCACTCGTTACCGTTTAGCGAGTGCTTCATGAAAGCGTTTGTGAGAGAGAGAGAGAGACGATGAAGCTCGGTGAGAGAGACAGAGATAAAGCGTTACCTGCAGGTGGGATTCAAATTTTGAATCCTGATGAGTACTTTGTGACTTTGTGTAAACCCAGATGATTTGGATGGGTTGGAGCTAAGCCCTTGAAAGTGCAATGTATTTACGGGATTGCCATCGCGAGAGATGGAGGGGGCTTATGTAATATCAACCGTGTGATCAGTATTGCACGGTCACGGCTCGAACAATCGATGCACGCAAATCAATTGCTCAAGCATATTAATTGACTTGGTTAACTTGAACAAACAAATAAAAAACTAATAATTTACCGATTCCTAAATTCTATTAAGAATCTAGTCATGAAACCAATGGAGAAAGGACCATAGCTCTTGAAAAGAATTATTGATTTCTAGTATGCAACAATCATAATTCCAACTCAAACGACGACTTCACGACATCTATTATCCAATCAGCAACAAATCAATTCATTTGAGTTCTCAGGCAACAATTTCATTTCAATTTCAACACTTTTAAATGCGCACAATATAGAGCACTTGGTTGGTCCTAACTCAGTGTTCAAATAGCAGCATTTTCACCACAAAAGAAACAAATAAATGACAATAGAGTTGCTAATTACACAGGGTAGTTGATTAACATGAGAATTGACTACAAAAGTACAATGAAATCAAATGCCCATATTTCATTAGAAATGAGCAACAACACACATGAGAAACATTTGAAAATAAAATTTCCAAAGTGTCATACCCTAGTGTTTTATTTCCCCTTCGCACAGGTTGATTTGCCTTTTCCGTTGTGTATTGTGGTAGCACTTTGTCTTAATTGAGTCAATTCTTCTTGTCTTTGATTTTCCTTTCAATAAATGAGTACCACAATTAGTTGTTGACAAAAACATTTGTAAAGGATTACTGTTTGGTAATAGGAGTTGCATGTTTTACCTATCAGATACGTACGCACGGCATTTAGTTCTCGCTCATCACAAATAGCAACAACAACATTCCTTTTTCGAAGAAGTTCAACCTACGCATTTATATTGAATTTAAATGATTAATAACAATAAAAAAAGAGTAAAGGAAGAATTGAATAAGAAAAGAATGAAGGAAGAATTGGTTACATATATAAGTGGCTGCATATATAAGTAGAACTGTAGAACTAAAGCAAATATTTTTTTGTTCATTAAATAGTACTCAGTCTAAGACTCTAGATTGAAGAAAGATGAGAAGAGCACGCTCAAATCATCAAGTTCACAAAAGAGAGAAGGGATGGAGAAGAGATGAGACTCTCTCTCTAAAAAGGGCTGATTTTCTCTCAAGTGGGTATGTGAAAATGAAAGAAAAATGGCTTTTATAGTGCCCATTTTCGTGCTCCCCAAGACAGCCATTTAAAACATGACATGTGGCCACTTAAAGAGTCTGGCAGACGCGCGCAGACGCTCTGATAGGATTAAGACACTTGGCACAATAAGGGCTGTCTACAAACACGCGTCTGCAGATGCTTGTAAACGCTATTAAAATGATCTCAATGGTCAAAATTAAAACACGTGTCAAAGGATGCCACTAGATGAACAAGCGTCTGCAGACTCATGCAAACGCAGCCAATGAAAAGCCATAAACTCACACTAAAATCATGGGATTTTAAAAGAAAATCAATGCCCAAGTTAATCCAAAACCATGCACGATAAAATGAGACATTTGAATGATCTAAATGCGTGAATGATTATGCATGGTTATACCTCAATGGATTGAGCTTCAAAACACTTGACATGACTTTGGCTTGATCATGAAGCTTGAGCACAAGAGTGGAGCATCTAGGCACAAATCCTAATACTCTAACTCCCAAAACCCCAATAACAAAATTACATACTTCGAAAAGTTTGACATAACCCGGAAAATTTCAACAAAACTAACAACCACCTTGACCATAGAGACTCGGGGTAGCATCACAATATACAACCCCCGTATCATCTTTCTTTGACAACTTCACAGCGGAGGGGGCTCCGGAATCCTCACATCTCTCAAGAAAGGCAAATGTATTAGTTGTAGAAGAAACACGGCTTGAAGAGGAGATGGCCAAAGGCACGCCCAAAGTTCTTTACCCAATCATCTTTACCTTCACTATCTACTCTTTCTTTTACAGTTCGCTCATGAGCTACGGGGACATCTCGTCCCACTCTCCTTGGCAATTTGCTCTTGAACAACTGGGACATCTTGTCCTATTCTCTCCTTGGCAATTTGCTCTAAAACCACTGGGATATCTTGTCCCACTCTCTGCTTGGCTTTCCACATTGAAGGAGGTGGAGCTTTGGGCTTAATTGTGCAAGCGTTAGTAGTATGGTCAAAGATCTTGCAAACGTTGCAGGTTTGAGGTTTCCAAGGAACCTCTACTCTAATTTCGTATGCTCACTGTAACCCAAATTCACTACCAAGGACTTGGGAATCTCCTTCGCCGTGACCACTTCAACACATACTCTAGCAAACGTCAATTGGCTATGATTTTGTGTGAAATCATCAAAGGTAAAATGGGTCGTCGATAACACTAGCCAATACTGCTCAATCCATCATCTATCCATAATTCAAGGGAAACATTGTAGAAGTTAACCCATACTGGAATAATAGATGAGACTTTTGTAGTAAGTTCCGTCTGTGTTATTAACTTTCATTTAATTATTATCTTTGTTTTGTAATCAATTTGTGTAACATAATGGTAGTATTGATTTGTCTCAAACTTACTCGCTGCAACATCATTAAGGATCCTTTGGACAAATTAATTTTTCGCTAAATAGCCTTGTTTTTTTTTTTTTTGTGGCTAAAGAAAAAAGGTTGTGCGAAAAAATTGCTCCTATATCTGTTCTTTTGCGGCATGAATTCCACATTTTTTTGCCGAACAAGCTAGTTTAGTCCGCACTCCTCTTTTTGGATCTGGAATGAGAGGTGTTTGTTCGCCGTTCAATCGAAAGAGGGATACTCCTTCATGTTTTCCTCTCTCGCCAACCAACAACCGAAAAATATAAACAAGAAAAGGAAGTTTCAATTTGCTCTGTTTTTTTAACAAACTAACAGAGGTGATTTTTTTTTAATCTCACATTTTCCTATTGATTCTCGCGTTTTCCTCACATTCAAAACGCATTCTGACCATAATTCAAAAAATCAAAAAGCCGAAAAATGAAAAATGAAAAATTAACCTCCCAAACAACCCGCTTGGTCTTTGTTTCCTCTTCACAGGGAAATAGGGAATTGAATTCGTATTCATCAAAGTGTCAATGGGCCCAATCAATGGGCCCACTACTTTGATTGATTATTATGATTGATCAACCCACGAACTTTGGGCCAGGTGTGGGTTATGATTTGGATTGGGTGTGAATGGCAACTCTTAATTCACACCACCGAGCAACCAAATGTTGGATGGCAACTCTTAACCATCCAAATACTGCAACACAATAATCAAGCATTAAACTCCAAGTAATGATATAAATAGACTCAGCGACGATAAATTAGATAATGCTAATGTGAACATTTGTGCCCCTATCACCGTCCTTTGTCCCCAAAGTACTTTTTGGGTGTGCCAAAACATTGGGATATTTTTAAGTCAATCAATCAAACTTTTTGATTTCCTTTTCTATCCTTATTCTTTACAATGGGAAAGAGTAGCTTTAAAAAAAAAAAACAGAGAAAAGGTTTTAAACTAAGGTTAAAATTTTAAAGTGTAATGTTGAGGCTAGCTTAATAAAGTGAGAAATGATTTTTACACCCTTTCTTTTATAGTTAGACATCTTTTTTTTTTTTTTGTGTCTTGTCTTGTAGTGCACTCTTATAATTTTTCACTAAAAAAACAATAAAAAGTATGCTATTATCAAAATAAGGAGGGTGAAAATAATTTTGGAATAAATTGGCATCCCTAAATGGACAAATGATATGTGACGAAATTAGGGTTGCAAACAAACTGAGCAACTCAACTCGTTAAGTAATCAAGCCGAGCTCGAGCTCGATTTTCAGGCTTGTTTAATTAACGAGTTCACTAAAGCTTGTCTTAGCTCGTAAAAACTCGGCTCAATTGTATAGGCTCGGCTTGTTTAAGGATGCTTGTTAAGTAAATTACACTGGCTCGGCTTGTTTAGGGCTTGGCTCGATTATGACCTAAGCGAACTCTAGCTTAATTTTTCAGCTCGCTTTCTTAACGAGCAAGGCTCGAACCGGCGAACCCTACAAAGTTGGGCTCGGCTTGTTTGCACTCCTACGAAGGAGTACAATATAGCAACAAACATCTTCCCAACACTTGGCTCTCTACCGAGAGCAACCCTATACCCTTTCTCTCTCTACATTCTCAAAAACCAAATCTGGCTACGGGGGGGGGGGGGCTTCCGCCTCTTCCAACCCCACCTCCCCCTCCCCTCTCTCTCTCTCTCTCTCTCTCTCTCTCCTAAAGCCATCCATCCCCAGATCTCGCGACCTTGCTACTTCGAAACCCTTTTTTGCCTCCATCTTCCAACCTCTACCGTGGATAGTGGTGGAGGATTTGAATCACCGTCATTGGCTTCGTTCCACACCTCAAGGGGGTCAGAATCGTGGAGCTCAAGAGATTTTGGGGTGATTTGGCGACCCCTCCAGCGAATAAAAGTCCAGAGACATGGCGGCGGGCTCCGGCTCCAGCGATGGATTTGTCCGGAGGTTTCTTTTTTATGTTTTTCTGTTTATTTTGTTTTTCTTATATTCCCTGTGTGGAATCTTTACCCCCTTCGAGGGTGGTTGTTTACTCTCGTTCGAGGGTAGTTGTTCTTTGTATTCAGTGTATTTTCATCCAAACTACATGGATAACCCAAATATCGGGGATTTTTACCTTTCGATGGGCTCTGGTTAGGGGTTTGTAGCCCTTTGAGCGGTTTTTGAGTAATTAAAAATTTCTGAGTTTGATTATAATAAAAAAAAAACCATTTTCCCAACACGCGCGATGCCCCGTCGCAGGTACTGTGTAATATCACAGGTAAGGCATCAAGGACAAAGATCATCAGATAAAAAAAAAGAGCAACAGGTGCATGCTTGGTGAATGGTGCCGGAAATGGTGCCATTTTACTTTGGTAGGTGAAGGACAATTTGTTTTCTTTACTGTCAAACAGTAATACTCCATAGTACTATCGAATAAATTCATACCCCACAAAATCGTTGCACGTACCTTTCAAGTTCCTACTTTGTCCGGGGTTTTAATGTTGGCCTTGTCTCTATCCTTTTTTTTACTCCCATTTTCAAAAATTCTTTTCAAAAAGATTTTTTTTTTCCCGAAAAGAATCTCTCTCTGCTCATTACCTCATTATTTCATTTCTCTCTCTATCTCTCTCTAATCATTATCTCATTATTCTCATTTTCAAAAACCTAACTAAATACTATTTCAAAAATTCTTCTCCAAATTTTCTTTTCAAAACCCATCCAAACACAGAGTCAATTTCTAATTGAAAAAAGAAAAATGCTAACATTAGCCTAAGGTTGAAAAAATGTGTTAACATGTAGTATGAAAAGTGTGTAAAGAACTGAAAAATTTAAAAGGTGCATTGAAGAGCGTGTTTTTTTTTCAATCATCCAGAGTATTTCAGTCATTTGAAGGCCTAAATTAATGCCGTTAGAGTAAGCTTAAAGGAATGGAAGAATCTTGATAATAGTTTGTAAAGCAAAAGATGTCAATATAATTAAGAACTTTAGGGAAAGTCTCTGCAATTGGTTAAAAACCTCAGGGGAGGTCAGTGAAATTTACCTCTTTATATAAGTGTCATTTGCAATGCCGTAAAGCTCTACTTGCACGGGCCGTTTTGTGGCGCTTACTTCAAGATTCCATATAAAAAGTAGGAGCCATTCATTAATTCTATCTTTTTTCTAAATAGTCTGTGTGAAAAATCAGCTCCATATGCTTGATTCACTTTTCTATTTTTTGTTTTAGAAAAAGGTTTGTTTGGAACATGTGGAAGAGAAAGGAAAAGAAGAGAAAATAAAATGGAAGGAAAGTAAGAAAAAAGTAGGAGGAAAATTTCAATATTTACAGTACTTAGATTTTTTTTTCTCTTTTTTCTCTCCAAAGTCCAAACCAAACAAGAGGAGGGAAAAATGTTAACTTTCCTTTCTTTTCCCTCACTTTCCTCAAGTTCCAAACACACCGCTAGTATTCAAAACTTAAATACTTGATGTTAAAAAAATTAAATCAAGACGAAAAAATACGCAATTATATATACTCCCTCCGTCACCTAATGTTAGACACTTTCAAAATTGCGTGATATATTTAAATTGCCTATATCTTTCAATTAATAATATTTAAAGTATTTTCAAAACTTTGTTTTATAGAAATAATTCAAATCTATCAAACGAGACTTATAAAAATTATTACAGATTAAAAGATATTGACAATTTACCATAGGCTTGAAATAGTGAAAGTTAACCAACGCTATAATGAAAGCTTGTTCTCCCTAGAACAAAAAGTTGGGTGAGAGAGAGAGAGAGAGAGAGGGGGCTGGGGGAGGTTTCTCCCTGGATTTCAGATTCAGCGGCCGCACCACCCCCCTCCCCCACCATCCCCTTCCACCTTCTTCCTCATCATCTCCTCTTCTCCTCTCACTACAAGAAAAAATGTCTACAGTGAGGATTGAGTTTCCTCGTCAAAGCATCAAATTTCCTCGCTAAAAGAATTGGTGAGGAAAAATTTTCTCGCCAGGTTTCCTAGCCAAAAAGTCGTCGCAAAAGGTATTCTAGCGAGGAAAAATAAATTTCTTCGCCTAATCTGCCAATTGGCGAGGAAATTTTTTGTCGCCTATTCAGAATAATTGGCGAGAAAATTTTTCCTCGCCTATTCTGACCAATTGGCTAGGAAAAATTTACTCGCCAAAACTCCTGAAACTAAAAAAAGAAGGAATCCAATTCTAGCTTCTCCGCCTCCGCTGGGAATCGAACCCGCGACCTCCTCTCAAGCAACGCGCGCCCCATCCACCACACCAACTTCCATTTCAATGCAAAGTTCAACAACTTTTAATATATAACCTTTTGTAGTTCTTTTCACCTCACTATTTTTTTTAAAAATCTTTTTGTCTAATTCTAGTCTCTTTGTAGTGTTTCTTTAAATTTCTTTCTTAAATCTTTTAATGTTATGTGTTTTTACTGAAGTTTTTATTTTTTTTAATTTGATATTTTCTTATACCCTTTTATAAGTCTTTACTTGTTAGAATTACCTACCTTTGCATTTATATATTTGTTTGTTTTTAAATTTATTGAATTGATAACCGATTAATGAATTTCGTTATACCCCTTCCGCTGGCTTTTCATCGCACGAAAAAAAAATTTATTACCACAACTGACTCATGAGAATGTTTTTGGGTGGTCTCTACCTTCGTAGGCATTGACTTGTTACGTTTGTGTTATGTTTGACTTGAATGATCTTGTATCGAGAGGTCCTTGAATATCTGGACTTGTCGAAGTAAAGAGTAGTTTCTTATTTAGCCTTAAAACAATTAATTTAATGTGAAAAATTATATTCGTCCGATTACTCTGCCATGCTTACAATTAGATATTCGCAACGATATTTGTGCTACTACTTTTTCTATCTTCCAATTTTTTTATTTTTATTTTTCAAATCTAAATAAATCGAGTAGCAACATTTGGAAATATATATTTTATTTTCTATGCCAGCCAGATTTTCTAATTTTGATACCTACGTAATGATTGTAACACATAAATCTTAATTCACTTTCTAATACATGATAGTATGATACCCACCTTTGTTTCAAAATGGATGATCATTTTAGGAGACCAAATCATTATTCTACTTGAGTAATAATAATAATAATAATAAAAGACGAAAACAAGTGAGAGTTGAATAATCAATGGTTTGCCATGGGGAGGATGTGCCATGTAAAGATGGTTAAGGTGCTACCATGTGGATGTGTCATCTGTGTGTACATAAGCAATACTAATATGGAAATTGGAAAGGAAAAAGAAACAAGTGTCCACAATTTGTTTTGAGGTTCTTTTTTTCATAAAAAAATGTGAGTTTGGTTGGTGTATTTTTCTTGGTTGTCCAAATGGGAGGCTTGACTTCTGTTTTGTAAATTTTGTATGTTGGCATAAGTAATTTTACTTTTAATATTATGGAGTTCAGTTGATCAAAGTAGTCAATTGGACGGACGAGTGGGGTGTTACAGCTGCGACGTTGCATGATGACCATAGTTACGCTATTAGATATGCTCCAAGGAACTATGAATAATATTAAGAGAGTTGCAAGGGTGGAATATACAGCAACTATTATGGTGGATAGTAATGGGGTCTTACATCGATGTTGATAAATTTTCACACTTTTTTAATCTGCTTTTCATTCTTCACCATTTTTATACACTGATTCTATCTTCACTTGCTTATTTCTTTACAATTATTATTATTATTTTTATTTTTTTTGCAGCGCTGGAAACTCAAGATCAAAGATTTTACCATCTTCAACGTTGGGACCCTCGAGGAGAATAAACAGTACCATGTTGATACTGTTGAAAACTGGGAACAAGTCCCACATATGGGATGTGGCCGTGTTCGGTTGCAAGTTTAGTTTATATTTGGGATGTGATATATTTTGTGAAAAAGAAATCAAAACTGGAATAGTGCCAAAACCGGAGCAAAGCTCCCAACCGAACAAGGCCACATGCCCCTCGTAGGAGAGTTCCATATGTATCCGACACACTTTATGCAGACTTATGACGTAAGCAATACTCTACTCTTTAATTAAGTAGTATTAGTGGTATACCTTTTTTCATGTCAACAACACTTAATCTGACTAATTTTCGTTAAAATGGATAATGCTAATCCATCGATCCAACTCGGTTACCCGGCTGTGAGTTGCCCGACAATAAAAGTTAAAAATTAGCCTCCACGGCATATATGGTTTCGTTTTCCATTTTAGTTTCTCCCTCTTCCTTTGTTTTTCTGTCTATTGATTGAAGTGGTTAGTGGGATTTCCTAGTTCTCTTAATGTTTCTAATCTAAAGTAAATCTAGACATAACTGCTAACGTTGCCTTCTATTTTTCACATTTTGTGCCGTTAAATCTTCAATAAATATGGAATAACAACAAATTAAAAATTAAAACATGATTTAGTTAAGAAGAGGATTTAAGTTCTAAAGTTGTAATAGGAATTGATTCCTTGTGATTAGAGAGAGAAATAAGGAGAAAGTAGAGAGGGAAAGATATATTGATGTGGTTGTGGGGACGAGAAAGACCTGAAGACGATTTTTTCTTCTTACACAATTTTCTTTTTTGGGTTTTGAGGGTGTCTTCTTACTCATATGATACTACTAACAAATTTAAATGCCACTCGTCACATGGCTAAATACTAGCATTTAAAACTCTATTGTTTCACTAATTTTTCTCCTTTAACTTCGTAGGGAATCTATACAAATCAGACGAGGGACCAATCCAATGAGGAAGCCGCTAAGGCGCATGCTGTCCTAGTCACAGGATGGGGAATAACTGAGAGCCAGGTTCCCTTTTATATTTTTGCCAGAACAGCTTTGGTTTGGGATTTGGATTCAACTGCGGATATATTAGGATAGCAGAGGAAGAATTCTTCAATTTCTATGACGTGACGGTTGCTACCGATTTGGTTCTATCTACTAATTAGGTAATTCGTTTGCGTTAATTCATTTTCCTTCACTTCAAACTTATAAATCTGTTACGTCTGATTTAGTTTATATGACGTTGTAATAGTATAGGCGATGGAGCTCAAGGTCAAGGTGAGGTGATGGAGGTGAGTTAAACATGAATAGATGGAAACTTGGAATGTTTGGTACAATGTACTAGTATATTCTGCCATCTTTTTTCCTTGGATAATATTCGAGTGGTTGCAGTTTGTGAGATGAAATTCTCGATCGAGCTAGGACATTGTAAACGATCGAGGAGGGCTTCTTATATAACATATAGAATATTGTAATACTATTGTTTACAGATTTTAATGACTTTGTACGTGTTTTTACAACTTATCAATCTCTTGTGCTATATATTTAATTTGCAGGTCCCAAAGAGAAAGAGAGACATCACAGTGTTTGTTAAGTTGAACTTTACCAATCTCTTGTGCTATTTGCCAGTCTCCGGGGGAGAGATATAGCAGCTGCAGCGATGTAGCTAGTAATATATATGCTCATGTCGTTTTGTGGTTGTGTACGTTACTGAGATTACTCTAGTTATTAATTACTAGTATATATCTTCCGCAATTACTTTCAAGTTTGTAGTAATAATTATACTAAGGTACTTTCAAGCCATGGATGTTATGACCTTTCGCTTGTAGCAATAGGTGTTATCATGTGCTAAATATCGATCGTGACTGTGGCTACTTTAATGGGCTATGCCTTTTTAATTACTAGTAGTAACGGAAGGTAGTACGGGACGTGTCCTCTTTTCTTACAGGAATGAACATTTTTTTGCTCTCTTGGCCTTAGAGCATGAATCTCCACTCTTTACTCAAATCTACACTCAAACTCAAATTTTGAGTAAAAATCACCACTCCATACTCAAACCTATTACAAAAATTGAGTTTACTCAAAATTTTCACCAAATTTGGTTTGAATAAAATCTTAACCCAAATTTTTAAGGTCATTTTTTCCATCTCAAATTTACAATTATTCCATTAATGAAGCTTTTATTCAAATTTATACCTACATTCGCTTTTGTCCATCGGAGTATTCCATATAAAATCAAGTTTTTACTCAAAATTTTACTGAAATTTGGATAAAAAATTGAGTAAAGGGTGGAGATGCTCTTACTGCAATCAGAAACTGCAGATTGTAACCTGCTTTTGTTTTGGATTCTTGTGGGTTTATTATGTTTATTTGTTCTATGATTGTTGCTTCCCCTGTTTTTTCTTTGATTTTTCTAGTTAACTAGCACAAGTTAAAAAAAAGGCTTAACTTTTTGTTTGTCCCTATAAAATATAGCAAGTCTTTTTTTTCTAATGGAGAGAAAATTCATTATCTGTGAATTCGCCAATATATACAGACTTCAGCCAGCGATAGGCGGAGACGTTGATGGAGCTAAGCTATCACGACATAGTTTCGGCCTACACAATAGATTTTGCTGGCGATGGGGGTGCACACCGGCCCGGTGGCCCACCCAGCCCGATTTTTTTAGGGCTTGGGATAGGCCCATAGAGCCGGGTTGAGTTGAGATTTTAAGCTTGTTTCCTAAATGGGCTGGGTTTGGGAAATTCCTTTGATGCCCAGCCCGGCCCGGCCCGATTTATATAATATTTCATTTTAATTTCTATATATATGACAGCCGCTGGAACCTAACTTCTTAGGGTTAGATTATCTTGATGAAGAGGCGCATCTCCTCATCTCCTCTTATTCACTAAGATATCATCGTCTCTTATTCAACGATCAAATGTTTTTAATATTTTTGTAAGAAATTAGAACTTTAAGTGTATTATTATGGTTGTGAATTGTAATTGTGATCGTTATAGTCGATTAATTTATGTTTGTGATACCACGCTTTAAAAACATAAACGAGCTTGTTGGACGTGTAACTCACCCAAAAATTGGGTTTGTTATATTAAATACTTCAATAATAAATAAGGTCTTAGAACAGTATCCAAAAGGAAAATACATAAATCTTCCTGCCAAATACCATTATTCTCAACAGGGTTAACTAGGGATTCTCTACTCCATTGCACGACCGTCCATCCTAGCGGTGTCCTGCTCTGCTCCATAGGCCTTCAAACCATAGTACTCCTCTTGTTCATCTCTATAGTCTGGCATAATACGTGAAAATTGCAGAGCTACGTCAGAGTCGCAGAGCAACATTCTGGTATTATGTCAGGGTCACACAAGTGCAACACCATGATCGATAACGCCCAATAGACAATTCTACCCAAACCTTAACTAGCAATTCTAGAACAACATATACATAACCGGTAAAGTAAAACATGAGCTCATGAATGAAGACGTGTTAGTGTCAATTCAGATCAGAGTATATCGTGTGCAAATAAATAGGTTTTCGTATCATCTTTTCAGTGTCAGCATTCTTCTTCAAATTTATCAAAGTTCGGTTACCGTTTCCGACTTCCGGTCAACAATCAATTCATTCCACTCCTCTATGGTACTGCTTCCGACCACCGGGCCAACAGTCCATCACTCCAAAGTTATTGGGCCATTTCCTTCTCTTTTCAACTGACGGTCACCAACCTTTCTGCTCTAGGTCTTGGCTATCTTGTATCAAGGCGCACACTTACAAGATACAAGGTCCGTCCACCCCACACATACACACGTAACATAGTCCCGGCCGTCTTGTCTTACTGATCCCCACAATACATTTCAAGGTTCGTCTACTATGTGTTGTACACACTTAGCACCAAAGACAACCAAATTCTCTCCGCGAAGTTGGGATAGTGCTCAAGCTGTACTACCGTATCAATTCAGTTCACGCTTAGCCCTAACCACATCATGGACGCAACATCATGAAGGGTGGCACTACAGCGGCACTACCGTATTCAATTCCATCAATCAATCCATTTTCATTCTCATCTCGTTTCTCGTCAATCAATCAATCGTTCATTTTCTAAAAAATCGTGTTGTGTCAATATCGTATCGTGTCGTGAATATGCAGTATGATTTATAAAACTCGTTATGTGTCAATACATATTTTTCTCGAAAAACGTGTCACATAAAATAACAACTTTTCTACGTGCTATCCTTTTTAAACTAGTTTAGGGTTAATTGAAAATAGTACAGATCGATTATGAAGTCATTTATAAAATCTATTTCTCTTCGGCGACCTTCTCTAGACAAATGAAATAACCAGGAGAGTCCCAGATCGGATGGCCGGACGAGTCCAGTTAGAATTACCATTCCTTTCTTAGACAGCGCGAAACTTGTCTTTTTGATAGACCCTCAAGGGTGTTAGCCTTGGGTTATCTCACAGTCCAAATACAGTCAAAACATTTACTTTGATGAAGTCACTTTAAGAAACCAGTTACTCTTTCCAAAAATCAGTCGGGCATTATAACGGCGTAATTTCGAAAAGTCAATTTTTATCCGGGCATTATAACTGCATAATTTGGAAATTAAATCTTCATTCGGATATTATAACGACTACATGTGATTAAGAAAAATGTTACTTTAAGGACTATTAACTTTTTACCGTAAGCTTTCTAAAACAAGAACTAACTTTCTGGAAAAATGCTAATTAAATAACTTTAAGGAAAAATTAAAAGTAACATAAGCATTATAATGGTATGGAAATTGACTAATTAAAATTTGGTTAGTAAAACTACCTTAGTTTCCGGTTGTTAATCAGAAGCCGAAAAGCTAGGTTGGTTTCCCGGTTAGAACTATCGTAAGCACAAACAACTTTCTACTAACTTGACTTCTACTTTAAGGATCTAATGGTGATTTTTGATGGTGGAGGGTGGTGGTTGTAGGTTGAAGGTGGAAGAACAAGGTTGAGTTTCAACTTGAAAACTCAAGAAACTTGAGAGTTTCTCTAGCTAAAATGCTACTAGAATACTACAAGTGAGGAGAGGATTTGGTGTGAGAAAACAAGTTAGACAAGACCTCTATTTATAGGCAAAACCTTAGCTCCCCCTCCCCTCACAATGGCCGGCCCGGCCCCCTTCCTCTCTCTTTCTAGGAAATTTCCCAACTTTAATGCAAGAACAAAATCCATGATTTTGTGGGATTTTCCAAGAATAAAATCTTAGGTAAATCCTAGGCTTGGTACAAGGAAATCGTAGGCAAAATCTAGGGTTTTAATGGGCAAATCTAATGGTAACTTTCTAGGAAATTTCCTAGGGTTCTAAGTAAGGTAGAATTTTGCATGGCCACCTTTGTTTTAGGGAGTTTTGGGTACTAATTTTTCCTACTAAGCCACATGCCTAATTTTAGGGCTACTAACCTAGGTTATTAATGGGAAGAATACGAATATATTCCCTTAATTAATAGGGAATAAGAATATATTCTTTTATTAATGAGAGAATATATTCCCTCAATTATTAGGAAGAAAACCCTACTAAATAGAGTTTTGGGTGCTAGTTATACACACAAGTGTACACTAAATAGGCACAAGCCTAATAGGCTAGGAAAATATAAGGAAATCTTAGGTTTATTCCCTAAATTGATGAGGGAATCCTAGGTTTAACTTTAAGGGATTCTTGCACATGCACTTATACTTGGTGACTAAGTAAGCAAGAAGCTTCCTCCCTCTTTCCTTCATGTGTAAACACATGGCTAATATCTCCTAGGTAAATCTATGAATTAATGAGAGGAAATCTAGTAGGAAACTTAGTAGTACTAATATATACATAATATACTAGTATACATATATATATACATATATGTATATATACTAATACAAAAATAATTATTGACCCAAAATAATTATTACCAAAAATAACTGTAAGTAATTTATTAAAGAAAATAATTAAAGAAAAGAAAAATCAATTTAATAAACAAATTTTTTATTTACCAAAAATCAGGGTCGTTATAGGACAGGCTTGAAAAATTAAAATTTTAGTTGGGTTGGGCATGTTAAATGAAGCCCGATTATAAATGAGTTAGGCTTGGAAATGCATAAATCTTGTTATTATCTAGTACAAGCCTGGACCAAACCCGGCCCAGCCCGGTATATGTGCACCCCTAGCTGGCGATAGGCGGAGACCTTGATGAAGCTAAGATGTCACAACATAGCTTCGGCCTACACAACAGAAACACAGATACATCAACAGATTAAAAAGATGAAATTAAGCAAACTGCCTCCACCGAAGACTCCCACCACCGCCGCCACATGAAGCCCCCGCAACCACCACAGCTTGAGACATAACTTCCACAAACACGATATTAACCTTATTCCCGTCACTGCTCGAATAAACACAATTTTTACCTTACTCCCTTCCAATGCTCATACTTGTAAAACACAGACAAAAGCATATGCAACTGCAGACTCGGCCGAGGAAGGGGAATTCTGATTGCAAAAATTTTTTTATTTGTTTTTTTTAAAAAATGGATGGCCGAGCATGCAAATAAAGAAACCAAGATATAGTAGAAGTACGGGTTGGGGGCGTAGCTGTTGAGTGTGGTAGATCCAAAAAAATGGAGATCTAAAACCCGACATTGCAGAAGTATGGATCAGAGGATATGTGTTGATTGGAGAAGAAACGAACCCAAGGGAACGAAGCAGCGCTGGGTATGGAGGCTAATCCAAATCTCCAAAAGACCCAAAACGATTGAACCCTAGCACGGCTGGCCAGATTAGGGGCTAAACGACCTGGTATAGGTGGTTGATCTCGAATACCCTGAGTGACCCAAATTAGCTTGAAACGGCTGAAACAACAAGGGGCTAGCCGACGGGACCCAAACGACCAAAACCAAGGACAAAACGACCGAGAATGGGCTGGCCGACGGACGGGAGCACTGTGACGGACGGGCGCACCCCAATCGAATTCCCTGTTTTGTGGAGAGAAAAGTTGCTTTTTGTATTATAAATGACCAAATTTGAGAATATACCAAGTTTCAAATTCATAATTAATGATTTGGCTGAGTTTTCTTTTTCTTTTTTTTTTACTTTGCTAAAAGTTATTTTTAGTTTCGTCCTTATTCATTTTTTTTTTATTTTGCGCTTGTTAGTTTTGCGTCGAACTTTTAGTGATTATTGGTTCACTTTGACAACTGGAATCAGAAAAATGAAAAATTATTGGTCTCCAACTTAGTAACGGTATCTGCATATGTGGCAAGCCAATGTTTGTTGGCGTGTGATGCAGGGATGCCTCCTTTTACGAAATTATTTGCAAGAAATAAACACAAACAATGTTTGAGCGAGAGGTACTCCCTCTTTGAACAAACGATAATGACATAAATCTCAATTTTATTAATTCATAAACAATTGAATTCTGCCATAAGCCTTACATTGATACTTATAGCGTCAAAGCAACCCTAGACCAACTAGGAAACAAATAACAGAAAGATTTGACTTGCTAATAAAGCCGAAATAAAAAAAATACAGAAATTACCAAAAATAAAAATTCGGAAATAATTAGCAAAATAAAAAATTAGAAAGAAATATAAGGTTGCCAAAACAGACGGCAATAAAAATGGAATTTCCTACTAAAAGTTATTAGCAAATCTATTATTTCCTAAAAAGCAAAATTCCCCTTTTGAAGGCCTAGAAGACATCGGCCGGCCGGAACCCATCGCTGATCATCACTAGAACGGCGATGAGTATTGTGCAAAAGCTCGTTTCCAATTAAGTAATTGACCATACAAGTTCTGGGCTTTTTCGCCAAAGTTGGCCTGTATGATTTATTTATGTTGTTTGGGCCGTTGATGGTCCAAACAGTCAAGAAATGTGGACGCGACCCACTCTACATCAGTGTGATCTTTGGTGGCATTGTGACTGGGATAAAACCTCACCTCTCCCTCTCTCACTTTTCGGAATAATACATAGGAGTTTATATTCGAAGGAATTTTGTGTCGACTAAAACCCCCTAAATAACATCCGAAACGGAGCTGGAGATTCTGTGCCACGCTTTTGGAAAAATAATTCGGGTGGAAAAGGAAGCATTAGGAGCATCAAGCATCAACAGCCAGTGGACCTGTGTTGATATCTTTTTTGATTTCTCGACAGCCACATAGCACTTTTTGGACGCAAGTCGCCGAGTAAATCCTCTTGCCGTTCGGAATCTCGGATGCACCAATGAGTCAGACAACTTGATGACAAGTGGAGGCAATAGCTTTCATGCCGTGGAGCCATGCTTGGC
>CM029276.1:969262-1044191 GCA_016920895.1 Vaccinium myrtillus
TGGCCAACGATGGTTCGGGCTTGGGACATCTCACATCTACCACAACCAATTCCGTGTCTATCATCATTGAACCTGCTCGGACTAGCAAAGTGATATACACGGACATGGGCTAGACCAGAGCCCTGCCAGATCTGACGAGGAGTACATCAATTGGCTATAGGTCGTCCTTTGTCAATTTCAATTCCTTGTAGAGACGGTAGCACATTACTTCAGCTTGGCTGCCCTGGTTGACGAGTACCCTTCGGATGTTGTGGGTGTGGATCTCTATACCGTGAACCTGGGGGGGTGCTGTGCATCCCCATGCACAGCACCGTGATGTGCAGCCCCGTGTTGCCGCCGCGCCGGCATTTTTTTGACGATCGGAGACGTTCACCGTGTAGACCTCGTCGAACACTACAAGTGTTCCAAAAATCAGCTTGATCGGATATCTTTTAGTTTCTTATCGGAACACAAATAACATGAAAAAGTGGTTTTTTTCCAGTGTTTGTGTCCATTTGTGTTCCATTTGTTTTCAAAGTATTTGTGTTCCAATAACTTACTTAAAGATATCCGATCAAGTTAATTTTTTCATACTTGTTGTACTCGACGAGGTCTACGCGGTGAACGTCTCCGATCGTTAAAAAATGCTGGCGCAGTTACGCCATGGGGTTGCACAACATCCCCCTCAGTTCCTGTATCGTGTCGACTTGAGCATCGTTGTGAGGAGTCTGGACTAGCTGTAAATCTCTTTCCGTAAAGGTTTATGACATTTTTCCTTTTTCATTCGACCATTTGCGCTTTGGCGCTTGCCCTAATGACATAATATGCTTTTTTGAAGAAGCTGGGTCGAGCTCACCCCAATAGCATAGCCTTGATTGGTTCACGTAGGTTGGATCTCTACAGATCAAATCTTTTGGCCGACTACACATCCTATTCTAGCCAGGGGGAGAGGTTTAACACCCCCCCAAGAGCAAAAACAGCAGCTAAGCCAAAATTTTGGCCACAATACCTGATGTACAGTACATATAGCCAACCTGTCACTCTCAACACTCCAATAATCTATCCATTTTTACCTTATCTCTTATTAAAATAATATTTTTCCCTTTATAAAATATACACACAGTATATGTATATATATATGAGTCCCCTTCCTATCCAAACTCCCTTAACTTAGTTAAGTTACGGACCTAGGGGTATTTTCGACTTTCCGGACCAAATTTCGACGATCCGAACCGTTAGATGTGTTTAAAAGGTGTTTTCATAGCGTTTTTGTGAAAAACAGCTCCGATCAAGCCCTTTCGGGTATTTTTTTTTGCCAAATCTTCGCGGTGGACCTTAAAAACACCTTTTAAACACATCTAACGGTTCGGATTTTCAAAAAAACATTGGGAAGGTGGAGGTCCGTAACTTAAGAGGGTCAGGGAGTTTGGACCGGAAGTTTATTCTATATATATATATATATATATATATATATATATATATATATATATATATATATATATATACAACCAGTGTATATATCACCTTCACCATCGCCGTCATCCTCCCCAACCTTCACCGTCGTCCTTCAGCTGTCATCGATCGTTACCTCTTCGCCATCGATGGTCCCCGTCCTCGTCGATGGTCGCCGTCCCCGTCGATCGAAATCGATCGTGATAACAGAGCTTGGGTTTCTGTGATTACAGAGCCGTCGCAATCGCCGTTCGTTGACCATCGCCGTCGATCTTTCCCTTGTCGCCATGAGCCTTCTGGTATGGGGGGGGGAGAGAGAGAGAAACTAATTAAAAAATGGAGTTGCTGGTGAATAGTGCTTGTCTAAAGATAGACAGGTACTGTAGCAAATGTAGAGAAAATAGAATAGCTAGACGTTTACAAAGGGTGATGTAGCTTGTTATTTGGGTTTTGTCTAGGTATTTTAGCTAAAATTGCACTTTACACCGGCTGCTGTTGTTGCTCTCATAAATTACATGTATGTGCATGTGAACTTTTAAAGTTCAAATATAGTGTCAGAGTACACTGCAATCTAGTGTTAGTGGTAGCAAATCATAAAGCTACACCTCAAAAAGGTCTTTCTCATGAATCAAGAAGTAAAAGCAACTACAACATGTAAAATGCATTTTATGATTTGGAAAATAGCTATCAAAATAAATGAAAATAAGCTAACTGCAACAGTATTGCATCAGGTTAGCTGCATTAATAGAAATTAATGAGCAACAATCAATTAAAAATTACATACAGCCCAAGCTTGGTTGAAACCTGAATAAAATGAACCAGCTCCATTTGCATTTGAGAACGAACTTCTTCAGTACCTTCTATGATAGGCATAAAAGGCGACTTGGTTAAGTATCGCTTTGAATGAACTTTCTTCGTCTTGTGGCGCGCGCCATAGTGCCATATGTGCACTTTTGCGTCGTGTGCCTTGCCGTGACCCCCCATAGCGCAAAGGGTGCGCCTCGCCATGCGCCACCAGTCCACCTATATGAAAATTTAGCCATCGAGATGTGCTAGTTTGGATTTAAATGTCCCAATAAAATGAAAATGGTAACAAGGCCGTTATGTTTCTTATTTGAAACTGCAATTGTGTACCATATAGAACTTCTAGTAGGATGGAATTCAAACACCAAGAAAGACAAAATGGGATGGAAAGGCCTCTCCTTTACTGCACTAATCAGTTTTGGTCATAGCACATAATATAACAAAATGAACTAGGTAAAGAAGATCTGCAATTGATCTTCTCGGAGTTCTTTAAAAAGATTTAGGTTTGAAGATGATTCTAACAGCGAAGAGAAACGAGAGGGAAAAACAAGAGAGAGAAAGTGGAATTTATATTTCTGTGTTCTTGAGATTCAATTACACCAACTGAACCACCTCTTATACAAGAGTCAACCACACACCTCACTATGGTTACAAGAGAAAGAACTGTAACAACAGAAAAAATTGAAAACTAGTGAGCTCTCACTAAAAACTACGAGTAGAAAACTAGAAAACATCAATCCCTGCACTTGTGCATGTACATAAACTCTACATTAATTAGTTCACATCTTTGTTATCCACAAAACTATGCATGCAACTAGTAGAATGCAGTAGCACTTCCATTTGTAGGAGTCCACTTTAGCATCTGCCATCAACTTCTTCTTCATCTTCTTGTTCTCTTTGGCTAGGTCTTGGTTAAATCAAGTGATACACGAAAATTACGGCAATTTCGATAGCTCCTGGCAGATAGCAATTCCAGTGAGTCCAATTCCTATCTTAACACCAATTTGTACAGAAAAAACCTCAAAACTTTGAAGTCTATATAAATACATGAACAATCCCATAGACAAAAACAAGGAAATGTAGCAATTCCGGTGAGTCCAATTCCAGTGACCAAAGTGAGCATAAAAACAACACTAGCATACAAAAGCGAGGGAAAAAAAAAAGGTGAGAAAATGTATAAGAGGCACAAATGTGCAGTACATTAAACTCCATAACAGCAACAATCATCGTCAATGGCTTTGAACCCGCTACCAAACAATACCAACTTTGTAACATGAGCAAAATAGAAAAAGATTCAATTTCCAGATTCAGAAACAGATTCAATTTCCAAATTCACGAACAGATTCAATTTCCAGATTCACAAACATTGCATAAAACAATTTTAAATACTACACTTAAAAACTATTCAGAAGCCATTCCACAAAAAGAATAAAATGATCATTTCTCATCCACCAGGCAATCCCAAATATAGCTCCAGCAATCTGCCATTTAAATCTTAATCAAGTAAACTGCTGAAATAAATTAGGTGGCAAAAACCAATAGTTTTATAAAAACTAGGAGATTTTACATTAACATGAAAGAGAACAACACAACTGATACCCCTTTTGATTCCAAGCCAATATAGTTTGTACAGTATTGCAACCCCAAACTAGGAGTATATGATACAAATACCCTAGTAATTCTTCTGTTCAATGGATTCCCCTTTTTTAAGAGACTAAATTGTGCTCTCTATCATCCACAAAACTTCATGGTCACACATCGTTAAAACCACAATAGAGATATTCTTTTCCATTATTATACTCGCAAAATATCATTTGGACATCAACTATTAAAGACCAAAATGCTTTTATCCCGATGATGGACACACCAAAATGTGAAGCTGAAAACAAAACTAGCCCTTAGAACGAGTCCTTAAATGTATGACTGATAGGCACCAAAACGTTGGGAGTCAGATATCAGAAGAAGCAACAAAAACCCAGAAATCGATTGTTGTTAAAACAAAAACCCAGAGAGAGAGAGAGAGAGCAGAACCGTGGAGTAAATCGACCAGAGTTCCTTCGTTTATACCTTCGTTTGTGGTTGAAAACCCTAAAAACCCAGAAAACGATTTGAGTACAAATCGAAGAAATACGAACCAGAGATAGAGAGAAGAGAAGGGAGAGAGATTATACCTTCGTTTTGGTTGGGTTTATTCACGATTTCGATCCTTCTTCGTCGATCGGGGTGAAGATTTTGAAATTGCCTCCTCTCTCTCTCTCTCTCGAAGAACGAACAAATGAGGAGGGGAGGGATCCAGATGGGGTTTAAACCCGGATGCTGACCCGCAAACCTAATTTAACCCGGCCATCTGACCCGAGTGTGTATTTTTAGATCTCAGCCGTTGATTCCCTGATCGCGATCCAACGGCCCATACTGACTTTCCCGCATTATTTTTGTAAGGGAACCTTTATAAGAAATGTTTTGTGTATAATTGTATATGTACTTCTAATGAGAGATCCCTCATTTTAAATAAAGTGAGGACCAAACAATTTTTCAACTTTCCGAACTGAATTTTGACGATCCGAACCGTTAGATGTGTTAATAAAATGTTTTTAAGGTCCATTGCGAGGATTCGTCCAAAAAAAATACTCGCAAGGGTTTCGTCCGATCAGTTTTTGTAAAAACGCTATATATAGCGTTTTTAACAAAAACTGATTAAATGAAGCCCTTCCGGGTATTTTTTTTGCACGAATTCTCGCAGTGGACCTTAAAAACACATTTTAAACACATCCAACGGTTCGGATCATCGAAATTTGATCGGGAAGCATGAGGTCCTCATTTTATTTAAAATGAGAGATCCCTCATTATAAGTTGATCCTATATATATATACACCAATGTTCCCATCCACTACTCTTACCATCCACACTATCCACACTTTTCATTTCCCGATCAAATTTTTATGATCGGAACAGTCCAATATGTGTAAAACGTGTTTTTAAGGGTCCCCACGAGAAATTATAAAAAAAAAATACCGGGAAAGGCTTCATCCGGGCAGTTTTCGATAAAACTGTATTTAATGGAAAACTGCTCGGATGAAGCTCTTTCCGGTATTTTTTTATTTATGATTTTTTGTGGGGACCCTTAAAACACGTTTTAAACACATTGGACGAATCCGATCATCAAAATTTGATAGGAAAATGCCTCGTCCGGACAATCCCGGACCGTAGCTATCCCAGATGAGAACCGGACTCTCTCTTAGGGATGGCAATTCCGGCCGATCCAATCCGCTCCGATCCGTCCCCTCCCCGTTCAGGTTGGAGTTTCAGGGATTTTTTCGGGGATCGGGTCAGATTTAGAGGAAAAAATAAAAATAAAATCGGGGATCGGGTTGAAGGCGGTTCTACATACCCCCGATCTGTTCCCCGACCCGTCCCCGACCCATTTTTTATTACACATTTAATATGTTATTCACATTTAGACCTCCTAAATTATTGTTAATTGCTAGGATTTCCTCGAAATATATAATATTAGTTTATAATAATTACACTTCAATCTTCACATTCTTAAACATAATTTAGTTGGTAATTCCAGCTTTCAAGGTTGGAATCCTTGACTATTATGTAATTTTATTTGGTTGGTTGGAATTTTTAGTGAAAAATTACAAATTGTTGCCATGTATAAAGTCCTTAATTTTTTAGATTTTTTTATTTTATTTTTTAGTAACTTTCAGATCAGGGCGGGAATCCCCAATCCCCGTTAAGAGTGGGGATGGAGAGTGGAGATGATTGCCCGTTTGGGGATCAGGGCAGGGACGAAGGTAGATATGAAGTTCGGGGATGGCCAAATCGTCTCCGATCTTCCCCGTTGCCATCCTTACTCTCTCTCTCTCTCTCTAAATAAAACGAGGATTCAGGGATGGATCGGATCGGATTCGAAGCGGAGATACACCTATCCCGCCTCTGATCCGATTCCCAAAAAATTTCAAAAAAAATCTCTAAATCCGACCCAGTCGCCAAACAGATTTCCAAAATGCCAATCCATTCGGATCGGGGAGCGGATTAGATTCGGGGAGCGGATTAGATTCGAACGGGTGGTGAAAATTGCGATCCCTAATTCTAAGAGCACCTCCAGCCCTTACCCTTTTTTTGAACCAAATTCAAAATTTGGGTAAAAACCCCCCAAATCCAGCTCCAGTCCTTGCATCAAACCCATACCAAATTGAGTTTTACTCAAATTTTTACCCAAATCAAGGGAGAACCAAGCCTTGAACCAAATTTCAAACGGCTACTTTCTGGTGGCGACGGTGGTGGTGCTTGCTGGTGGCGACGGTGGTGGTGCTTGCTGGTGGCGACGGCGGTGTTCATCGGCGACTGGTGGTGGTCGACGCTGGTAGTGGTAGTCGTCGTCGTCGTCGTGGTAGTCGTCGTCGGTGACCGGTGGTAGTTGTGGTGGTGGTGGTGGAGGTGCGTGTAAAATCAAGATCTAGGGTTTGAGAGAGAGAGAGACCGTGGTGGAGGTGGGAGGGAGGGACTTGAGGTGCTCTGAGGTAGACAACAGCGATCTTGGTGACGGAGTATGGCGGTGGACGGCAGCTGTGATGGGTGGTGATGGGCTGTGATGGTGGTGAATGACCTAGATTTGGGTAAAAATTGGATGCAGGACTGGACCTCTCCATACCAAATCAAGCTTTTACCCAAATTTTTACTCAAATTTGAGTAAAAAAAAGGGTAAACGCTGGAGATGCTCTAACCCTATTTGTTGGAGCGAATTCCTCTTCATCAATTCTTCTCTCTCTCTCTCTCTCTCGATCACGACGATCTATGGCGAAGACGGCGTACGTTTCAGAACACCCGTATTACGAGCCGGAATTTAACCAACCGGCGCCGTTGGTCACTTCCCCGTTTTACGAGCCGGTAGGTGAATTGCAGCCAATCTATCGGCCATCCGAGTCCGATGTACCATCGATCGCCTCCATAAATCTAGGCGCAGGCAACCCTCGTTCCAAGGGATCGGAAAATTACAACCCATTCTTCCCTCCTGGTTTTTCCAAGGTATACAAACGTACATACAATCTAAAAAAAAATCATGTGAAATTAAGAATATTATGGGGTCAATGTCATTTCATCTATGGTTTGATCAAACTAATCGTCCCCTTTTCATCTAGGGTTTGATGGAGGACTGAATTGAATTTTTTAGAACCAGATATATACTTGTCTTTATCTAATTTCTCCTCTACCCCCAATTGATGTAATTAATAAGACGGGGCCAATTTCGTTTATCGTTTAATCAAACTTAATCGTCCCCTTTTCATCTAGAGTTGGTTGAAGGGCATTGACCGGCAATCGAAATTTCGTATAGCACGAGCCAAGGCTCTTGGTTACTACCCATCCCAGCAGGAGGAGGAGGAGAAGGGAGAAGGAGAAGGAGAAGGAGAAGGACAGCTGACGAAGAAGCCTCGTCTTTCCAGAGAACCACGGATTTCGGTTCATCATTTCCATCATCTCACCGAGGAGGAGAGGAAGATTCAGACCAAGATGGTCATTGAGAGTGATGTATGTGTATGTGTCTATGTTGTGTTCAATTTGATCTCTAATGTTGACTGTGTTCCTATACATACTTTCAGGGTTTTGATTGTCCGTATGTTCCCCCTGAGAGGGCTGTCCCTTTTCTCCTTACGCCAGTTCCGGAGGAAGGACTGAAGGGCTTGGAAGATGTGGCTGACTTAGCTCTTAAACCCTACAATGACCAAAATGTATATGGACGCACTTTTTGGTTCATTAAATTCTTCATGTCCTTGACTGTGTTTCTTGGTACTGGTTGTAACTTACCTCGTTAAGTTGTAGGGGACGTCATACCAGCTTGTCAAGGTCATCAAAGCCACTTCGACGTGTGAGGGAGGTATGAACTATAAGATTACCTTACAGGCTAAGGACGATGCAACTGGTTCTTCCCCCCGGAACTTCCAAGCTTACGTGACTCAATTTGTGGACAACACCACTAAGGTCCACTTTTGCAGGGTTGAACAAGTATCCAAACCACCCGGAGGTACTAATTGTTTCAGTTATTTTTGCTTTTATGTTGGTTTCGAATGCATACCATGGCTCTTGACCACTAGTTGTTCCCTTAACTTGTTATCTCACTTTCGATGTTATTGGCCTTTTTCTTTGTTCACTGTACCATTGCACCTTTCAGTTCCCAGACCAAAAATCAGCTGTAGGTTTGTTCGAAGCCGGAAGTGAGAAATCACTTTCGCTTAACAACGTTGCCAGCATGTCATATCATTTGCTTTCTGAATAATGTTCTTTTGGCTTTATCCTCAAACCAGATGAAATGCCACGCTACTGTTGTTAACAAACAGTATTAAGAGATCCTGGATTTTTTCAGCATATTCAAAAGTGATTTTGCCATTCAATGTCTAGTGTTACTTTTGTCACCTGTGGTAATTGTTGTGTGTCCCCGTGCCATTGTTTATCTTGAGTTTCCCTTTCCACAAAATACATTCCTGTGCCCAGTTTATCATAATGGCCATAAGTTTAGTTCTGTAATTTAGTTTGGTTGTTCCTTTACATGTCATTCCAAACCTTGAAAACCCAAAGTGATATATGTGGACTGTGGTAGATTTGTTATCAGAGATTGATGTTTTTGTGTTGTGTTTTGCTTTGCTTCCAATATGATTTGGGTTGTAATTTTTGACGTAATCATAATTCTCGATGCAAAGATCTCCCTTTTTTTTTTTTTCTGATTTAATAGCAACTGTTTCTCATCAAACTTTTGTATTCTGGAACATTTAGGCAGTAACAGAGAAGAGAATCTCAACATGTGGTTTCTGTGGTGAAAGAATTATTTGTCTATTAGAAATTCATGCGATTCTAGGACTCGAAGTTTAGGCGCACATATTTTGTATCGAGATCCTAAGATATACATATCACTAACAAAGCGTCATGAGTTCATCGATAAGCTCTCATGCACATGACTCTTTGTGTGTGTGTGTGTGTGTGTGTGTGTGTGTGTATATCCTTCTTTTTCTTTTACGAGGAACGAGCTTCAGTGAATTACTGTGGATAAAGTAAAACATACGAATGAAGATACTGAACTTAATAATGTGTGATAGAAATATGTACAATAGCGAATAAGGTGACTGAGTCACTGAGCTAAATGTAAACTCAAAAACTAAAGAATAGAATGCGACTGCTTATATTAAAATCCATGTGCGTAGGTAACATGATTGAAATCAACACACTACTCGGTGTCGTCCGCAATTGATCATTAATAGCCAGGTAATCAAACAAAAAGTTTTGTTCCATCCTCGTTCAATTTCTATCCTCGTTCATTTTCTTCATGTGCTCCAATTGAGGCTCTGCCGTTGGCAACACAAAATGTATGTACCCCAAACACCATTGTTAGTCATGTATTCCAATCACCACAATCGTTGCATTTTTAGGATTGAAGTGTTAATTAGATGCCTAGTTAGGGTAAAACCCAATATCCCAAATTAACTGCTAAATTTGTTCCAATGATGTATGTCATTTATTTCAATTGGAATGTCCTCATGAAACATCATTTAAAACAAAATGATATTGTCATTTTACTATATGAGGAACCAAATTCTCTACCAACGAAAAGAGCACAAGTTCGTGGGCTCAAAAGGAAAAAAGTCCGACTTCCTCTGTTTTCGTTGCGGTGTGCTACCTAAGGTCAGTCTTGTGCGAACTGAAGTTGATAGAAACCATTGATTTTGCTAAATGGCAGAATCTCCTGAATGGGAAACGACTCCATCCAATGTAGAGCGGTAAGGATACAACTATATATGCTCCACATGAAATTACTGTCTTTTATGGCCGTACAAGAGATAGAGACTCTTGTGTGCCCATGTTCATATCGTTCTACATGAATATTAGTGGACAAATAAAGGTCACATCATATCCGAAACTCCACCTTGAATATAACTGCGAGGGCAACTGTTTGTGAAGCAGTTAGTAAAACTGCAAGGTGGGAATGAATTTAGGTTGCCTGTATGTGTAAAATAGTGTGTGTGTGTGTGTGTGAAATATTGTGTAAAGCGATGATTATTTAGTGAGGCAGTTGATCATGTTTTAGGGAGCTTAAAAGGAAGTACTCCTAATAACTGTAATGTTCATTCAACCTTGATTGTGGTGTACATCAACATTGAGTGTGTCCTTATAAAAAAAAGATGGAAATTGAGTGGTTGGAGCCTGTGGGATAAACTTCTCGCCTCTCGGAGATATTGTAAATGTGTGGGCTTCTTAATAGATGTTGTAATCGTTTGCAGATTTTTAATGATTTTTTATGTGTTTTTAAAACCTATCAATCTCTTGTGCTATTTTGCAGGTCCCGAAGAGACATCGCAGTAGTTTCGGGTTCTTTGTTGTTGGCTTTACCAATCTATTGTGCGTCTCTGGGGGAGAGATATAGCAGCCACAGTGGTTATTTTAATGGAGCTCGTCTACTAGCTTCTGCATTGTAAGCACAATTACTTTTAGGTTTGTGGCAAGTACTTTTAAATTATGCATGTTATGGCTGTTCGCTTTGTAGCAGCACTGTGCCAACTTTAATGGGCTATGTATTTTTAGTTAATTAAGTTGGATGGCTCTCCTGCCAGGATTAGTCTGTGGATGTCTCTCTTTCTTTCTGCCCTTTTTTCTCAAAAATTTGAATTGGTAATCGTAGATTACCCTCCCGCAGTATCAATTGGACTTTGGCCTCCCGTGGTTATCAAATTTTCTCTTCCTGCAGTTGACTTCTCTTTGTTCACATTTTGACAGACGAAGCCTGGCTAGGGTAGTACACGATGTGTCCTCTTTTCTTACAGGAATGAACATTTTTTGCTACCTTAGCTGCGAGTTAGAAAGCTGCAGTTAGAAATTGCCGGTTGTAATCTGCTGTTCTATGATTGTTGCTTCACCTTGCATAAATTTGGCCATAAAGTATATTGACAATTTTAGATTGTAGTGGGATCACTAGCACTCTTATAAAAAACCACAAGAACTAGTAAATTATGCCATAGAACATACGGTTATGTGAAAAAGTTATAAAAAGAGCAAATCTTTTTAGTTTTGTTGTAGTTGCATACTTGGATCAAACCCCATGTATACATACTTGTAATATCATAATATTAGCGATTTTCTTTTGGTGCATTTTCTGTTTGAAATCTCTAATCAAGGAATTATTTAGATTGTATAGATGGATGGATGGATGGGTGGTTCTAGATTTTTTTCAAAAACAAGTGGTGCGATTGTGTAATACTTGTTTTTGTTACTTTACATCGCATCTACATCTCGCCCGATTGAGCGAACACCAATACGCGGCCCACTTAATTTTCACTTGAGGCTGTGTTTAGATGGCAGTAATCTTAAGGGGGAATGAGAATGTGATGCCTTCTACCCATGATTCCAACGTTTGGAACAGACAGGAACAAGAATATGATGTCAGGCTTTTCTGGTTCTAACGTTTGGCAGAGACAGGAATATGAATGTGATTCCTGATGACATATTCAACCAGGAATCACATATGTAAGAATCCTGATACGTACACAACAAAAAAGGCCACTACAAGGCCACAACGGACCAAAACGACGTCGTTTTGGTCCTTTAACCCTTAAAAAAAAAAAAAAAAAAAAAAAAAAAGGCCTGAGATCGGGCTCCACTCCCAACCCCATTTCAAAAATTTACAGAGAATAGAGAATAGAAAGGAAGAGAGACCAGTTAGAAGATGAAGAAGCCGACGCCGACGACCGCCTCGACCACCACCACCACCACCACCGGTGATAGAAAAACAGGCGGGCTCTCCTCGAACGCCTCGAGATTCGAACAGGCTGTGCGTGGGTGTCTCAGTGTGCGGGATCTCACTCTCTCTTTCTCTTGACGAACACCACCGCTGCCTCCACGACCTCCAGCACGCCGACACCGCCGCCTGCACGAGAGCTGAGCACCACCACCACCACCGCGGTCTGTCCTCTCTCTCTCTCTCTCTCTCTCTCTCTCTCTCTCTCTCTCTCTCTCTCTCTCTCTCTCTCTCTCAATTTTGAGTTGTTGGGTAATGAAAAAAGCCCTAATCGAATTTTTTCCCCCAAAATCTGGGTAGACTTTTCATTGTTGGTGTGAATTTACGTTCTTTTCATTGTTGGTGTGAAAAAAATCATTTGAATATCAATGGTGGTGGTTATTGTTAATTGTGAGTGCCATTGTCATAAAGAAATGGTGCAGAAAACTAAAAAAACTAGGAAATAAATACCATTTGAGTAAGGATGACTAATGTTTTGATTGTATTCAACTTATTGTTGCAACATCTTATAGCTTTGATAAATCGACTGTTTGTAAAATAGGGATGAATTAGGAGTGAGAACAATTAAAGATTGGGTCATAGATAACCTTTTTTAGATGGGATGATTATTTGCAAAGTATATCAATTGATTTGAGTGGTGATTTGGTTGGCAACGAGTGAGAGAAAACCGTTTGAGGTGGGATGATTTTGGAATTATATTAAGTCTGGTATAGGAGATAGAAGAAGGCCAAGGATAGCACGCGTTGAGGCAATAAATAAATATGATGGCCGGCCCTCAGTGTAACAATTTTTAGTGGAGAATTATTTTTCAAAGCACCAAGTTCAGGAAATCGATTCGGCTATCCATACCCAGAAACTAGTGCAAATACGTGTTGAGTTGAGTTGAATGCAGTGATCATCAGTTCGTTTTCTGTTGACCATTAGTGGCAGGAATTCTTTTTGAACTAAGCTACCATAATTTACTTTGCAGTTGAAGTTAGGACCTTGATTTATGAGCTCGAGGTCTTAGTACATTTGTTTAAGTCTTCCACTTACTGCTTGCCTTCTTTACCATTTTGTAACAGCAAAGTCTATGCGCTAGATGTTGTTGGAGGAATCCCGGATGAGCTATGGTCTTTGACTTACCTCACCAATTTGTATGTTTCCCCACTAATGTTGTAGTTTCAATAATGCTTCGTTTTCCTTCTGCACTATTGTTTTCTCTATGTGAAGTACTGTCAAACTGAAACCTTAGGAATTATGATGCAGCTCCTCTCTGTATATCTACGAGTGTTATGCATCGTTAAATAAAGTGTTCATTCCTATATCCTTCAAAATTCTCTCTCATCAAAATTCTCTCCCAATCTTTAATTGTTCTCACTCCTATTTAGTCACAAGCAATGAGACTAGGAGCACTTGGCCTTCTAGCTTAGCGAATGTTTTCATTAGAACTTGAGGAGGTAACAAATAGCTTTGATAAATCGACTGTTTGTAAGTTGGTTCACATGGACAGGTATGCACCAATCCATCACTAAATGTATTTCAAGGAGGGAGGGATACTGACATGTTGATCTTTTAACACTATGGATACTGACATGTTGATCCATACCTTGTATTTTTCTGTTTCATTCTGTTCAAAACTTGTGGAATTGATGTGTTCTAGTGACAAGTATTGATGTTTTTCTTTTTTAATTCAGTTGTACAGAGGATGCATGAAGGATGGTTCCCTTGTTGCTATTCAATGCTTGAAAATGAAACGAAGCCAAAACACTCAAAGCTTTATGAGTCACATAGAATTGATCTCAAAACTCCGACACGGCAATTTGGTCAGTGCTCTCGGACACTGCTTCGAGTGTCACTTGGATGATTCAAGTTTCAGCAGATTATTTCCATAGTGTGCAAGATAAAAGATGATCATAAATAAAAGACTCCAAAGCCCCACCAGTCCAAGTACCAGGAAGAAAACAGCTTCACTATTCTCTTTCAAACAGAGGGAGCAGCAAGCTACTCCTGCAATATGTGAAGTCTTATTCAGTCGTCATAATATGAGCAAGCTACTTCCGCAAGTTTGGAGAAGAGACAGAGGTGCCTTGGAGCAGCCAGCCAAGAAAGGAAAAATAGATGCCAGCGAAACTTAGGATTTTTTTTTTTTTTCATTTTGCTTGTATATGGAGAGCTTAAGGTAGACGATGGTAATTAGGTTAAGCTCATGCCTTTTTTGTAAACATTATGTATTCAATTTGAACATGTGAATGAATGTATTGGACGAATTTTATAAATGAGAGTTATGCTTCAATTATGAGATGAGCATGGCCCCGATGTGGGGTTTGGATATGTATTATTAGTAGAATGAGAATGACTCGACATAAGTCCAAATTATATGAATTGTGTTTGCTTTTCTTGTTGACTGTCTGATGAGACGCTGAGACGTGAGTCCATCCTTATTACTATTTGTCTCATCACACTCTTTGTTTGAAGGACCACTCCATATCTCTACTTCTTCTTCACTGTCTCCACTGCATACCTCTTCTTCTTCACACTCTTTGTTTCGAGGCATTGCCGAAGGAACAGAGTCCGGCGACATCATCTGTTGGTTCAAAAAGAAATAAACAAATTAGATACAATGTCGACAAGAGTCGATTCTGCATGAATGCTGTCCAAAACTAGACGAATCGTGAAAATTGAACTTCATTTTTTTTGCTTTCGGTACTAAGTTAAACTAATATATTAGTCAGTTGAACAACTACAGAGCAATAGGTAACTAACTAAAGAACTAGAAAATAGGAAAACAATCAAGTATTGAACAAACAGTGAAAATAGACAAACTACCCGGAAGCTAAACTTGATTGATCCAACACTAAAATAATAAAATAACCTCCACTTGGTGTAGGGAGAAAAACTTACCTAAATGGATACAACTATTGAAATGCATAATCAACCCATCATTTATCATGATCAGCTCATTATACCCATTTCTTGACAAATCAAGAAAACTATTATTCAACAAATTGCCTACAAAATCAGGAATAGACCCAGATAAACTAATGAAGTAGATATATGATGCACTTGTAGGTTAAATTTTGTGCAAATTCCTTCAAAATCTAAGATTCTCATTGGAACCCTAATTTTTGTGCAAAATCCCCCAGATTCTTAGAATAGAAACAAGTTTAGAGAGAGGCCAACCTGTGTGTGTGTGTGTGTGTGTGAGAGAGAGAGAGAGAGAGAGAGAGAGAGAGAGAGAGAAATGTACTTGGTCGAAGCTCGTCAATCAGAGTTGTTTGAACTCAGACGACAATGGTGGTGTTCAATGGCGTCGACGTACAACAGCGGTGGTGGTCGGCAGTGGTCGAGGCAGCAGTGGTGGCACTTGTCTGTAGCTGGGTTGCGTTCGTGGACCTCCTCTCTCTCTCTCTCTCTCTCTGTGTTACAAGTTACGACTGATGAAGATGAAGAAAGGGGGGAATTTTGATTTTTAGATCGCGCGGGTTTTTTTTTTTTTTTTTTAAAGGACCAAAACGACGTCGTTTTGGTCCGTTGTGGCCTTGTAGTGGCCTTTTTTGTTGTGTACGTATCAATTTCGCATATGTAAACTGAGTGGGAATTTGATCCCTCCCTTTCTCCATGGGAATCTCAGATTCCTGACTCATTCATTAAGAGAACGAAATGATGACTTTAATAAATTTTCAAAATAATTGTTTCCCTTATAAGATTATTAATTAATCCAAACACCGAAATGTCATTTCTCCAGGTATCAAATTCCTAGAAATTTGATTCCCAGTAATCATATTCTTGTTCCTACCCAAGAAAATTCTCAGGAATATGATTCCTAGTAATCATATTCTATTTATATTTAATATTTCGGTCATCCAAACATAGCCTGAGTGTAAGATACCCAAGAAGCTCTAGAACATGAACACCACCGATCATGAATAGGGGTTTTAGGAGGGCCGGCCAGTGGGACAATCATGGGTTTAAACCTCGTTATTTCCATAGCAGTGGCATAGCCGACTTCTTGCATAACCAACGAAGCTGTTGTCTCGGGTCTCCAAAAATTATTAAAAATAGAGGCCTCTAAATATTTAAGGCCCTTATATATGTTATGGGTTTTTCTATTGTTAGCTCACTGGGCTAATAATAAGACCAAAAAAAAAAAACATACTCCAATGTACTTTTTTTACTTTCTCATATACTTTTACATATTTCTATACACTTTTCACACATTTCAATACACTTTTTAAGCCTTATAATCAGCTCATTGAGCTGATTTTAGAATTTTCCGTAGGAGTATGTTATAAGGTCTAATTTTTTTTATAAGCCTGCTACACATGAAAATAGGCCAAATATTTAAGACCTGAAAAGCTTTTCAATTATAATTGGTATATATGTTACATATACCGATTACAATAGCATCTGGGAAAAAAAGGCTTTTCAAAATTAAAAGTTTTTTTGGTCAACAATGTCACAAGAAAGATTAAATGGAATGGCTTTAGTTGTCTGTTGAGATATGAAAATGCTTGATTCTTATGAAAACTTAATTAATACATTTTGCGAGAAAGTTAATGTTCAAATTATAGATTTGAAGTATTACAATAATTTTTTCGTTTTTTTGATAACTATACGTTTAAATTTTTTTAATGAACTTTTCTATGAATATTTTGCTAATCAACTTTTATATAAAAAAATATATAGGGACTTTATTTAAAAAAATTCATTTCAAACCCCTACAACTTTTGAGGCGATACTGAGCAGTGACGTGGTTGAATTGGGGTTCTACCAATACTTTTGTGTTAAAGAGGTCATCATTGTTTCGTACTTTGGTTAGTTAACTATGCATGAAATTTATTAAACCCCAGAATTTTAGACTTTAGTCAGTGATGGGTGAACAGATAGAACTATACAGTAGAAGACAGCTCAATGAGACGAACAAAAGGAATCTTTTCCGAAAAACCCATGGGTTTGCTTTGGCTAAATAAATTAGAAGTGGTTTATTTTATTTTTTTTATTCAATTTTTTTTTTGTATTTGTTAGTTTTGCGTTGATTTTTTATGATTTATTGGTTCATCTTGATGAGATGAATCTAAGAAGTATAAAAGTATCAATTTTTTTAAAAAGCTCACTAAAAACAAAAATAATCCAAATTTTTGTGTTTTATTGGATCATTTTATATTTTTATTCACAAAATTTAAGTTTGGTTAATAATTATATACTTTTTCGATTCCTCTTGTCGAGACTAATCAATACACCATGAAAAATCGACGCATCTTAACAAATGTGGAATTTTTGGTTTTTTTGAAGTTAGATGTTTGGTATCACAGTGGGGCAAGCTGCAAAAATCCTCCAAGAGAGGAAGACATGTAGGGCCTTCAAATGATCGCAAATCATAGGACAAAAATATACTTTGCTATTGAAGAATAATTCTATAGCTACTTTTATTTCTTATTTCCGTTCTAGAATGTGCTTGCTTCCACTACGTGTCCACACTGCCATTTCCTATTTTGTTAGTTTTTTTTGTTTCAACGGTAAAGGGATGTTCGGGTCAGCGTACGTGCACCTGCACAATTTTCCTTCCTAGTCCGTTCAAAGGCAAACCATACACGCATGGACTAAAGGATTCACAAGAGATTTCTCTCTTGTGGCATGGCCCCAAGAGATTGCCAAGTTTCAAAGATGTTAGGGTTTACACCTCATCCCTATTGCCACTTGAGCTAAGCTATCCCTTGGGATTTCTTATTTGGCTAGCTTTACTTGCTACTTGAACTCTTAGTCACGTAATCCTTCAAAATGGTTTTCGCTCTTGCTCTCAATTCTCATTCTACGCTTGAGCTTTCAATCCTCTCACTCACGAATTTTAGTTGTCCGAGAGGTTTTAATTGACTCTCACACTTTCGCTCCTGCACTCGCCTGCGCATTATGTTAGAACCAAACAATTATCATTATAACAACAACAACAACAACACAAAATCCATCTAGTCTTCAATCATTGGAGATATGGGCGGGGTATGATGGAACACAGGCCTAACATTTGGCAACATGCACAAAGTTGCATTCAGAATACCACAGAAACAGTGGGCCCCCTAAACCTCAAAGAACCGAGGAGCTTGGAGTGGGTAAAATCTGATTACCCTACTACTAGGCATAGCACATGCCCCAATCGGTCACCACGAGAAGGTGAATGGCTCGGCACAACATGAGGAGTCCGTAAGCCCTGTGCCGAGCTGAACTGACCATGAATGAGGTCAGAGTGATTAAATAAGTTAATACACAAGGATGTACCAGCTCGGTATATATCACAAAGGAGTGCCCCTGTTTAGGCCGAGCTGGAGAGGCTACGAGTAAAGCTTGAACAACATTCTGGAATACATGATTCAGCTCGGCGTGATGAGCTGATCCATGTACGAGTTAGTCCGAGCTACGTGTAAGCACGGCACCGCCACGAGTAGGGCGGTGAGACATTCAAGAATATTCTACAGCGGTTCCTTATGAGATAAGGAGCCATCCCGTATAGCAAAGGATTGATATGGGAAGTCCTAATGTGATTAGGAGTATATCCCATATAGGAAAGAATCCTATATGGAAAGAAAGACATCTGCTAGACGAGATCTAGCAGGATATGGAAAGTTATCTTTTAATAGGCAAAGTCCTATTAGGAAAAGGATTCCTAAAGAGAATAGGAAACAGGGGCACGAGATGCCTAATATGAAGAATGTCTACACCTATAAATACAAGACAATAACCATGACAAAAGGTACGCTGTAACAACCAGTTATACGCATTGTGTTCTTGGCTTAATTAGTAATCCAGTACTAACTTAAGCATCGGAGGGCCTTTGCCAACGAGAGGCAAAGGTGCTCTAACCCTTTTTTCTGTCTTGCAGATTTAGGGCCGAGTCAAGCCAGCACGTGATCCAGACCTACGTGGATTCACTCCCCCTACAGAGCTACAAGAACGTTTTGCTGCAGAACCATGCCCCCAAATCAAAGCCGAAAGGCATCAGGGAGGTGAATAATAAATAATTCTTCACTTACACAAACATTGGAGTAATATTCACCTATTTTTAGGTAGGTGAATAATAAAATAACACTCTACACAAACTTGAAACTCTCATTAATTTCTCACACCGCAAGATGCATGTCACCATCACATTGTCAACAACCATCAACTCGTGGGAATGTAAGTTATTGTTGAAGCATGGCTCTTTTAGGAGCTCGTAGTTAATTTATAGTGCCAACACTAATACATGATCTAGCTACGCCGCTGACTATATGCTTATATAGCATATATGTTTTTGGATATTAGTATTATCTCTTGGTAAATCGTATTGCATGTTCCACCATTGTTGCTTCATTTACATTGGAGCTAGGAAACCAGTTTTATGGCATTTTAAGCTAGAACTTTTTGGTAGGATATAAAGGCTGAGACAGGTGCTTTCAATTAACAGCTTCTCTAGAATATCGAGATATATTGCTACTCCCTCCGTCCCTTTTTAAGTGTTTAACTTTTCATTTTGGGCTGTCCCTAAATAAGTGTGGTTTGAAAAGTTAATGGGTAAAAGTTTGTACAATTATCATTTTGCCCTTTTGAAAAGTTAGTAGGTAAAGAGTTAATGGGTAAAAATGGAGGATGATTTTGGAAAGTAGAGGTAAAAGTTGATGTGAATAGTGTAAAGTGGAGGAAAAAGTTGATGTGAAAGGTGTAATGATGACGTTTCTTTAATAAGTTGGATTTACGAAGCAACACATTTAAAAAAGGACGGAGGGAGTATCATTTTTTTGCAAATATCCACGGCGTTTGGAAGTTTTACTCTCTTATTTTGGGCTATAACGGATGTTTGTTTGACGTTCAAGACCTACAAGGGAGGAGGTCAAATTACATACTCAAATTTTTTTGAATATGTTGACAATGCTCATTTTTCTTTCCTCCAATTGACACCATGGAGTTTTTATTAATAAGTTAAATTGATAGTTTGCTTTCAATAGTTGTGCAACAACCAATGCTGTCCCCAAAGGGGCATCATCATCCCCCAATTCAAATCAAAGTATCTACACTGCACCTCTATATATACGAGATGCGAATTTTCTCACTTAAATGGTGCTACATTTTGGTCTTCGGTTTTAATGGGTAAAATGTGGCATCTAACCAAACCTTTGTGCCAACTACCAACCATGAAAAACAAGTGCGGTGATGATTTCTAAAGTGTATTTTATTGTACTAAAACCTCGCATTTATGAATTTGCTTGGTTGCTTGCTTGAGTGGGAAAAAGTAATTGATCATTCGAATCATTTGAATGGAGATCTCTTTGGAGTTTGGATGTGCCTTGGACCTTCTGTTAAAACTAGGCGATATGCCACATGCTTTGCACGTCCGGTGAAACCCGTTCATTTGTAATGTTTTCTCTGCACGTTTAGTGATGCTCGTTGCCCCGTTTCCTTCACCTTAGCGGCATGTTTTGCAGCGCTAGCATAGCAGTTCGAGCAGCACTAGCATAGCAGTTCGAGCAGCACTAGCATAGCAGTTCGAGCAGCACGGATATCATACTATGATATCATCACAAAGCCCCTATGTTTGCAAGCAGTGTATAGAGTTCTGCCATATTGCTAAAGAAGATAAAGATATCACAAATTGCAAAAGAAATGAGATCTGTTAGTAATTTGTTAGTGAATCCTATGAGGATGGGCAAAATGAAATCCCAGAAGCTGAAGAACAAGGACATACGCCAATTAGTCTCTTTTACAATAAACCCCATCTAGTACTCGGTTTCCCGATGACCCAGAACACTATGTAGCACCACTTCCCATCCTTAGACAAATCTGCACCACACAATTAAAGGAAGCATACAAACAAAACTATCAAGACACCTATCAGTTAACCAAAAAGCACAAAAGTCAGACAGAAGTGAAGCACAAATCCAATTATCCACACCATCAGTTACATGAACAAATCTCTTGGTTGTATTTATCGAAATAAGTTCTCTACCAATCTTATGAAAAAAAAAATCATATTTCTTAAATGATAATCAGTTCACGAAAGACCAGTTAGTGTATTTCTATCGTTATTTCATGATGTATACAACTTTGAAGGGAAGTTGGCTCGTGAAACCAAGGGCTGATTCATTGCTCTAACCCCAAAATTCCCATCTGCGTTACTGCAACTGTGTTGGTGCTTTAACACAGAACCAAATCGTCCCAAATCTCCAAATCAAAGTAAGTTTCTGAACATGCAAAACCACAAATGCAGCCAATATTCAATTTGTGAAAAGAGAAACCAAACAAATTATGAAAAGGAAAAAAACAACAAAAAATTCATCTCCAGGAAAAATCAAGGGGACGGCGGTAAGATCACTTAAACCTTCACCGAGATCGCTTAACTCTCCGCCTAGTGGCTCGCCCTATTAAGTACGGCCTTCAAGAAAGAATCATTTATAGTTAGTTCAGCGCACACAAAAAAAAAAGAGTACAATATACTCTCCATATTCAAATCCCAACCACTGAAATCTAATTTCACAAACCACACTCACATTTCCAAGACGAAAGAGAAGGCCAGCCAAAATAAAAGAGAAATAGCATACCTCCAAATTGAAGCAACCCGCACAGCGTCATTCGCTCGTGCAGAGTGAAAACTGGAAGAGACACACAAAAGAGAGAGGCCAAATGGATGAGCAACACAATAAAGTTTTAGCTTTCTGCCGTTGGTATTTATCCCTCACGAACGAGAGATAATACAACATACTGGTCGGATACGGCCGGTCTGACAAAATAGAGAATTGCAGCAGATGCTCAATTTTGAAAGAGAAGATTTGAGACACCACCATCGCCATAGGAAGGAGAGAGAAAAATGCCTTATCCAATTTTTGGTGTGCCCAAGAAGTGCAGAGGTGATGCCGATGCAGAGAGAGGGAGATTAGATTCTTCCAGATCTTTAGGGAAAAGGTTAGACGCCAAGTCACCCCACACACGGGTTCGCAAGTGGCAATAAGTGCCCAGATTGAAAGACTAATTTGGCCCTTCAAGTTACCCTTGTGGGTTGTGGCTGCCAATCTAAGGGATCCAATTGGAAAAAATTGGCAAAAGTTGGGGCACCTGTCCATTTGAACTCAAGGCTCTCATTCTTTAGGTTGTTGCATATCATCAGTATAGATTAGAAGCATACAGAAGACTACATCCACCACAATCCATCTACTCACAGCTTTTACATGTCATGTACTTGTAAGCATATCAAGAACTAACACACCGAAATAACACAAGTCACAAGTTAGCGAGCGTGAGCGAGAGCGCAAAAGCACCAATTGTTTTTAAAAACTGAGATTGAGAGCGCCTATTTCATATATTAGAATAACAATTTATCTCACTATTTTTAACAAGTAAAAACATGTATTATGAGTTTTGTTATATGGAAAAACTTTACACAGGATTCCTTCAGACTGAAAGTTGGCAAAGCAAAAGTCAAAAAAAAAAAAAAAAGAAGAAGAAGAAGAGGAAAATCAAGAAATTAGGATTGGGAAAACTGAGATCGGGAAAATCAAGAAAGTCACCAAAGCGAAAAAAGAGCCCCTATTTCATATACTAGAATAACAATTTATCTCACTATTTCTAACAAGTAAAAACATGTATTATGAGTTTTGTTATATTGAAAAACTTTAAACGGGATTCCTTTAGACTGGAAGTTGCCAACGCAAAAGTCACACAAAAAAAAAAAAGAGAAAGAGGATAATCAAGAAATTAGGCATCCATACCTTGAGAACAAAAAGCTCTCTTCTCTGGTCCTTAATCCAGTTGTTCACTTCAAACTCTTGCCCTTTCAAATGGACGAGAAATTAAAGCAAGGAGTACAAAAATTGTGAATGAGCAGAACAAGCCGCTTCTTGCACCTGCTTGTTATCATCCAGTATTCTTCTTAGAAGCCCCATCAGAGCTTTATCAAATTGCGCACGGCCTTCTTGATGGCCAATAACCTGGGATGATTATCAAAGAACTCGACTCCAAAAAATAATTTTGACAACTTCACGGCCAAGCAAGCAAATGCGATAGCAGATATAATAAACTCAAATGTGAACAATGTATTTACTAAATCGAGAAACTGTCCAACATGAGATACTTTGTATCAAAGAAAACTCACCATGCAGAAGTGGGATGAGAAACACAACCGTCTGCACATAATTTAAATCCTACTTAGTATCTGATATGAATGGTACTAATACAATATACTGTTGTATACAAGACAACAAAGCAGCGTATTGTGCTGCTTCTAAAGTAAAGGAACCTTTTCCATGTAACTAATATTTCAGCTACATACAGTGAAGAAGCACAAAACAAGCAATACAAACAAAGTGTACATAACCAAAGATTAACCACAAATTGGAGACACAAACTCCAAAAACCGCACCAAAATAAGAGATACAATTGACTAAAACCAGAAGACAAAAGGAATTGTCCTGATCCTTCAACTCATTAATTGCCACTTTCAAAAACGAGTGACTCAGAACCTAAATACAAGATAAAGATTACCTCTGATAAATGGGGATGAAGACCAAATATGCAGATAATGCACCCTCTGCTATGGCACCAAGAGCTAAACCTGCAGCTTCCCTTTCTTCCCAGGTTGCTTCATCGGTAGTGGATAACTTAGCCTCTTATGCCTCCAGTGACTCGACAGCTGAGAATAAGAAATAATGTTTAACCGCAAGTACATGGCTTGCGGGGAGATAATGTTGTTTCAAAAAAAAACCAATGGAAACTCTTTTTGCAGAAATTTCAGAACCAGTTAATATGAGAATTGTAGAGTGAGGTGAAAGTTATAATCAACACTCCTAATATGTTTTCAGAAATCACTTTGATTCGATTGCAAAGAGTTAGCCTCGCAAAAAGAAGTTTCACAGATTTCAATGAAAAGTCGGAGATCAAAATCATTATTTTCACGATGAAATTTTTTTTACGGCCAACCAAACAGAGCGTTAGAGGGGATAGAAACAGAGAGAACAGATGAAAGGAAATATCACAACGAAGCCACCATATTTATAATAGGAAAAAAAAAATCATGTAAGAAAATATTAGGTCATAACAAACATAAAACCAACCTCCATCAACCTAGAAATTAGTGGACTTCTTTTTTTCACTAATTTATTGTACCTGTTTTCCTGTGAGTGGCCAGAACAAAAAAAAATTCACTCAATTAATTCACCGAAGTACAAACTATAACCTGTTAAAACCTTAAACGTGGCTAGAAAATCTAATGCAACCAGACCAACAAACTTCATAAGAAGTAGAGATCAAGGCATTGAGCTCTGCCTTAAAAAAACGGTACTATATTTTTAATAGCTAGGTTAAGTCAAAAGCCTAACTCCATAATTCTATGTATCAACTATCAACCAACTTTAACAGATTCAGTGGTGATGGTCTTAGCAAAATTAGAGATCAAAACTTTCAGTCCTGTCTTCAAAAAGCTTCATATTTTCTTCAATAATACCAAGTGGAAATCGCTTGCATCCTATGTTACACGGACTCGGTACAAGTGTTGGGTGCTGGTATGTGTCCAAGTGCCAGTTTCATGCATTGTCTATATGAAGGACGCAGGGACACACGCCAAAATATTCATATTCTTTAGTACGTATCTTTTATTTTCTAAGAGAAATGATGTTTACAGGTGCCTTAGGGCAATTCATGCATAATTTAGGAGTCTTGCCAATAGTACACAGTAAATCTGAATTGCAATATGTGCTTGCTAGATGAATGTCCAACTAAACATGTCACACACAGATCTCACACCCTTATGAGGGTGTCGAGTATTCGACATGGGTACTTTACACATTTTGAAGGATCCATGTAAAATAGCTTGCATCCATCCTAACAAAATATTAGAGTCTGCAACTGAAAATAGATGCCGACATTAAAGAACAACATATCACCAGGTTTTAGAATATGTTCAGCAACAAACGCATCCCAAACTTTTGTTCTTCGCACAAAACCGCGTGCTCACTGTTATTATCGGAGGAGTTAATTGATTGATAATAAACAAAATTATAGTACTTTCTAAGAAAAAGACACAAAAATTATGAAATAATTAATGAAACCTTTGATATTCAAAACAAATGGATAAATCCTCGCATTTTTTTATGAGAGTGGCTTCTAACCTTTTCGAGAGAATTGGATATCCATGGCCAATGCCAGGAGAAAAAGTGACATAGACATGCTTCTTTTACGAACTTCTCATTTGCTTCTTTCAACCATTGCTTTACCAACCTAAGAAGAAAGAAACAGATGCAAGTTAACTCAAAATATAATAAACCACCAAGCAAAAATCTAGAATCCCATTGTATAAACTCATGATCAAAGAAGAAGAAATCAAGAAAACACACAATCAATTTCATAGTGGGATAAGACAATTTTAAAATTGTAGAATGGAAGTTTTCCCAAACTTCCGCACAAATCCCTCGCTTTTACCATTATGTGAAATCATTTTCTACCACTCTCACTTTCCATTTTTCATTTCCCAATGAAAACTTCACATGCATAATCAGAAACTTATAAAATGAAAACAGAGTGTCAGACTTACTGGTCGAGGTTGATGTTTCTCTCTCGTCGAGATTGATGTTTTCTCTCTACCATCTCCAACATCCGGACAAGCAACCAAACTTGAGGACGTCTTCACAAGCTTCCCAATGTTGGTTCCTTCTGTAAATACTCCTCTTTATGCCACTTCCACATTTCCCTGCTTGCATTGGCACATATTAAGGATCCAACTCAAATATGACCACACTTTGAAGGTGGACATGTGAACGTAAATATCCCAAAGAGTGAAGTTAAGCTAAATCCACCAATGAAGGTATCTAAAAAAGTTATTAGTGCTGTAAACTCTATCCGGCCACATTACACCAACATCCATCAAACTTTGCAAGAGGCAACATGAATAGTAGTAAGTTTAAGCAAATACAACTGGAGCATTTGGTATAGTTTAGTAGAGTAACCGAATTACAAAAGTGATATTCCCGTTGGTTTTCAACAAGAAAGTGTTCGGAGAAAATCCAAAAGAGGCTAACAGTATGGCAAGGATAATAAAAAAAATCACTTAATTAGATTGAAAAATCTTTTAACTGACCCTATCGTAAGTGCTTCAATAGTGTATGGTGGCTGAATAGACGAAGATTGTCTGTTCCAATAATTACTTTGGTGAAAATTGAAGATAGTATTGAATTTATGAAATCAAGGCCTAGGCCCTTTACTATTTATGCCTTCACCAAAAATTGAAAAGCTCAAGAGAAGGCTGATATCGGTGACATCATCAGGAGGGTTGACATTCAAGAATGCTACTCCCTCCGTCCCTTTTTAAATGTGTTGCTTCGTAAATCCAACTTGTTAAAAAAACATCATCATTACACCTTTCACATCAACTTTTTCACTTTCCACATCAACTTTTACCTCCACTTTCCAAAATTATCCTTCACCCTTACCCATTAACTTTTTACCCACTAACTTTTCAAAGGGCAAAATGATAATTCTACCAACTTTTACCCATTAACTTTTCAAAACACACACTTATTAAGGGACAACCCAAAATGGAAATGTCAACACTTAAAAAGGGACGGAGGGAGTATTACTCAATATGCAGCTAATACTCCTCCATTTGGGGGAGTGGGTGAGAGTGGTTTTGGAAGGAACCATGGAAAATTCTCCTTTGATATGTCCACGCACGAGAAGGTAGTGGCCAAAAGGAATTTTCTCACAAACTTCTGGTTTAGACTACCTCCATGGAACGATCTCAAATTGGAGCTCTTTATATCAGCTTACCGTTACGATTATCTTGGTGTAGCTGTCATCCCATTGGGCTTAAAGAAGAAGTCGTAGTATGTTCAAAAAAACCCATTAATGTTCAATATGAAGCTCCTTGTATCAGCTTGTAGTATCAAGGTTTGTACCTGCTTAGATGATGTCCAACTTGGGGTTATTTTCCATTGCGTTGCACTTAGAAAAGTTTTCCTAATGCGGAAAACCTATTATATTTGTAAAATTCAGCTCCCATATCAAAGCCTCTCTACATGATTGCTGTGAAGGGAAATCCCACATCGCCTGGATACCAAAGTAATATAAAGTATATAAGCGTGATGGCACCCTCACTTCATGAGCTAGCTTTTGGGGTTGAGTTCTACACAAGACCGTGTTAACATGGTATCTTTATGGTATACTCATGAAATAAGAGGTGTTGAAAAGGAAAGAATATTGTAGCACATGTTGTAAATCAATTAGGCAATTAGACAATTAGGAAGATTGTAATTAGTCTAATTAGGTAGATAGCAATTTCCTTATTATTTCCTTTCCTAAATTATCTTGTACACAGTCTATATATTGTGCCTCCTAGTGAGAAGAATACACATCAATTATAATCTTTCAACATGGTATCAAAGCGGGTTCCAGGAACCTGACTTTTCTTTTCTTTCGTCAAATTCTCTCTCTCTCAAATCGACCACAACCAAAACCTCTCTAACCCGAATACACAACCCTCGATCCAAAAAAAAAAAATCCAGCTGTGAACAGTGCTCGCGTACACTGTAGCAGTCGTGAACAGTGCTCGCGCGCACTGTAGCAATCGTGAACAGTAACCCTAATCTCTTTCTGACCCTCGATCAATCTTTCTAGAATTCGGTTTGTCTGTTAAGGGTGTTCTTCAGGCTCTAAATCAACCGGGTACCCTCTCTTTGCACTTGTCAATCCTCTGGGTAACAACTCCTCTCCTTTTGGCTTGTGTCTTTATCTCTTGAATCTATTATGGGTGATAAACCTAAGCAAACAGACACTGCTGAAACCTCTGAAACTAAGGATATTGTTAGGGATTATCGCCGGTCTCTAACCACAATCAACTCCGCCCTAGCTGCCCCCACAAACTCTCCTGCTTTATCTTCTGGACATTTTGGGAATCGCAATCCCTCCCACAATCATGGTAGTTCTTCTGAGCGGGGTGGTCGTCGTGGAGGACGTGGGGGGCGTGGCACCAAGAAGTGTACTCATTGTGGTGCGACCAACCACGATGTTGAATTCTGTTGGAAGCTACATGGCAAGCCAACTTGGGTTAATCAGGCTACACTTGAGGGGGAGCCATCTGCTCTTGCTCCTACTCAGATTACTATGTCCAAGACTGAGTATGATTCTATGATTCAAAGGGCCAATGCATCTTCTTCTTCTTCCACTGCAACTCATGTCACCTCAGGTAATACGTGTCTTCATTCATCTTCTCGTAGCACTCCTTGGATTCTCGATTCTGGCGCATCTGATCATATGACAGGTGATTTGTCTCTTTTGACTGATGTTGTTACTCCTTCTGTTAAGACTTATGTTACTATTGCCGATGGCACTAAGGTTCTTGTTCAAGGCATTGGTACATATCGTTCATCTGGTCTTGTTTTTCAGTCTGTCTTATATTTGCCACAATTTCCGTTTAATCTTCTTTCGATTCATAAAATGTCTCATACTCACCGAGTGTTCTATCCTCTTTTCTCCTTCTCATTGTGAGTTTCGGGATCTCAAGACAAAGGGGATGATTGGTGGGGGTATGAGAAGAATGGTCTCAGATTACCTTCGTGAGAGCAAAGACGGCAAAGCAAAGCAATCATCTAGTCCTTCCGCTTTACATTCTCTTTGTTACACCTTATCGCTGGCACCGCGTGCTTGGGCACCCATCCTCGGCCAACCTTCGCAAGCTAGTTCCTAGTTTACCTAGTTTTTCTCCTTTTAATTGTGACACATGCGAACTTAGTAAACATCGTAGAGTTTCTTTTCCTTTACGAACTGAGTCACCATGTGTAGAACCTTTTGCATTAGTTCATTCTGATATTTGGGGACCTTCGCGCACTACGAGTTTGTGTGGTGCGCGCTATTTTGTCACATTTATTGATGATTTTTCTCGTTTAACATGGGTGTATCTCCTCAAAGATAGGTCTCAATTATTTTTGTTTTTTTTTCGGTCTTTCATGCCGAGATTGTCAACCAATTTAATGCTAAATTACGTATTTTGCGAACTGACAATGCCCAAGAATATATTTCTCGTCCATTTAGACAGTTTAATGAAACTCATGGTATTATTCATCAGACTGCATGTGTCACTACCCCTCAACAAAATGGGGTTGCAGAACGGAAGAATGGACCAGTTTTAGCCGTAACTCGTGCCCTTATGCTTCACATGAACGTTCCAAAACATTTTTGGGGATATGCTGTTCTTACCGCGAATTATCTAATAAATCGCACCCCTTCTCGGGTTTTGCATGGCAAAATTCCTTATCGTGTCATGTTTCGACAAGGATCTTTACATTCTTCCCCAAAACTTTTTGGTTGTGTGTCATTTGTTCATAATCTCTCCAGGTCGTGATAAACTTGATCCGCGTTCTTACAAATGTATTTTTCTGGGTTACTCTCTGACACAGAAAGGATACAAGTGCTATAGTCCCTCATTACGGAAGCACTTTGTAAGTGCTGACGTGACTTTTTTTGAAAATATCCCATATTATTCTCTTGAGGGTACTCAGTTGACACCATTGTTGGCACCACCTTGTCTTCCTGAGATTGCTCAGTTGCCGGCTGACCATGGTCTTTCTGAGACTGCTACTCGACCATCAATTACATGTATATGTTCGACGCTCGTTCTTCGCCGCTTACTCCCGTTGCACCTCCGGATCTGCTTTTGTGCCCACACCATCTCCTCAAGCGTCTTCAGATCCGACACTCGATCTTCCTATTGCTCACCGTAAAGGTATTCGCTCCTGCACTTCCCATCCTATCTCTCAATTTGTGTCCTATGATCGTTTGTCTCCCTCTTTTCGCGCTTTTTCTGTGTCTTTGTCCTCTGTTACTGTTCCTAAGTCTTATCAGGAGGCTCTTTCTCATCCTGGATGGCGTTCTGCTATGGAAGAAGAGATGCGCGCTTTGTCACTGAATCATACTTGGGATCTTGTTCCCCAGCCATCTGGAGCACATATTGTTGGTTGTCGTTGGGTGTTTGTCATCAAACACAATCCTGATGGTACTCTTGATCGTCTGAAAGCTCGTCTTGTGGCCAAAGGTTTCACTCAAACCTATGGGCTTGACTACACTGAGACTTTTTCTCCAGTTGCCAAACTCAATTCTGTTCGCATTATTATCTCTCTTGCAGCCAACCTTGATTGGCCTCTCCATCAGCTTGATGTCAAGAATGCTTTTCTTCATGGAGATCTCTCTGAGACAGTTTATATGGCTCAACCACCCGGTTTTGAGTCCAAGGGGGAGTCTGTGTGTCATCTTCGCAAATCTATTTATGGCCTCAAACAATCTCCCCGGGCTTGGTTCGATAAATTCAGCAGTACCGTCGTGTCTCATGGTATGACACGAAGTCAAGCTGATCACTCCGTCTTCTTTAAAAGGACCACCAGTGGTATTGTGATTCTCGTAGTCTATGTGGATGATATTGTCATTACAGGGAGTGACAATGATGGGATTCAGGTATTAATTCGTCACCTTTGTTCCAGTTTTCTCACCAAGGATCTAGGCAAGCTTCGGTATTTTCTTGGCATTGAAGTGGCTCGTTCTAAAGCAGGCATCAGTTTATCACAACGGAAATACACTCTCGATCTCTTGAAAGATACAGGTTATCTTGGTTCTAAACCTGTAGCTACTCCTATGGAGACTAATCATAAGCTTATGCCTGACGATGGTGAGTTGGTTGACGATCCTGAGTTGTATCGGAGACTTGTGGGTAAACTTATTTATCTCACTATCACTCGACCCGATATCTCCTATGCAACAAGATTGTCAGTCAATTTATGACTTGTCCTCAAGTTTCTCATATGGAGGCGTTGTTGTTCGCATCTTAGTATCTTAAAAATGCTCTGGACGTGGACTTCTCTACAAAGCGTCTGGACATCTTCGTATCGAAGGGTATCTGATTTGACCGGGCGGGATCTCCCGCCGATCGTCGTTCTACCATCTTTGGTTATTGCACCTTTATAGGTGACAATCTTATGACTTGGAAAAGTAAGAAAACGATCTGTTGTAGCACGTTCTAGTGTCAAGCAGTATAGAGCAATGGCTCATACCACTTGTGAGTTGACTTGGTTGCGTACACTTCTACATGAGTTTGGATTTCGATTACATGATCCAACTCCGTTATATTGTGATAATCATTTGCTATCCATATTGCTAATAATCCGAGTATTCCACGAAAGGACCAAACACATTGAAGTTGATTGTCATTTCATTCGGTCGAAAGTGGAGTCAAAAGAGATCAGCACGCCTTTTGTTCCTTCAGGCTCTCAACTTGCTGATATTTTCACGAAGGCTCTTCCCAAGGCTTCCATTGATTCTATTTGTCGCAAGCTAGGAGTATACGATGTATACGCTCCAGCTTGAGGGGGAGTGTTGAAAAGGAAAGAATATTGTAGCACATGTTGTAAATCAATTAGGCAATTAGACAATTAGGAAGATTGTAATTAGTCTAATTAGGTAGATAGCAATTTCCTTATTATTTCCTTTCCTAAATTATCTTGTACACAGTCTATATATTGTGCCTCCTAGTGAGAAGAATACACATCAACTATAATCTTTCAACAAGAGGAATGCAGTTATCACCCAGAAATCCTCTTACTCAGATAGGGAAAAATGGGATTTAAGCTAAACAAAAAGGATGAGAAAATAAACCATGTCGCCAGGTAACTACAACTTCAATAATTGGAGTTACAAAAGAAGCCAAATGCCATTTGTCAAATACATCTCACATTTAAGCACTCACATAATTCATAGAGGCAGTTCGGAAATTCCATATGGTAACCCAGTTGGTTGCTGAAAATTTGAAACTGAGCAAAAGATTGTGAAATCATCCAAGAATGAATACAAAACAGGACTTAATAGAGGCAGTTAGGAAACTCAGCATAGAAGTACAAAACATTGAGAAAATCAGGCAGATGTGAATAAAAAACCGGGAAGAAAGAAAATACAAGTGTGAGAGGTTCTCAACTCGCAAGACATACGATGTGCCTGCTGAAATAGATAAGAACACCAATTCTCGCGACATATCATGTTAAGAGAACACCAAATAGATTCACTTCTGGTGCCTGGATCGGAAATCCCAATTCTCTCAACATGTTGGTTTTTTTTTTTAAGCATCTAAATTAAGCATAAGAACACCAACTAGATTTGTTGATGAGAGAGATATACCTGCTCAATTTTGGTCTGAGTCAGTTTGCATAGAAATTGGGTAAGTCAGTATGTAGCGACAATTACAAAGGAAAACCTCCATCGCTATCTTCAGTAGCCGCCGCCACCTTCTTTCTCTCTAATTCACTCACTGCTCTCTCTCCCTCTCTCGTGGCTCCATCTCTGTCACCGCCTTCACCAGTCCGATCTCCTCCTTCTACCATTATTAGGATCAATCCCAAATTGTTCTACAAGCTGCATTCAAGATTAAGCAAAATCAACATACAAGAGTTATGCGGGTGTACTTCCGAGTTAATCAATATAATCTAAATAGTACTCTACAATTGATTTCTAGTCACTCAAAACCACATGAAAAGAAATGAGCAGCATTCAAATACAAAGACCAAGAATAAGATACATTTACAGATTGAATAAGCATGCAGGAAGCAATAAGCATGCAGGAAGCAAGCAACAAATACTATGTTATTATCCATTTTCCAAGAAACTGATGTCGTCAAATACAATGAGTGACCAGGAGATATTAACCAACTAAGAAGCACGGACACGTTTACAGGCTTCACGTATCCGTGTCTGACACGTGCGAGTGACGGACACAACACTCTACTCTCTGGACACGTGGAGGACATGCTTAAATAATTGTCCAATTTTTTCCTTGTATTTCTTTTATGCAAACACATTGTAGATACTCTAGGAAATGGTGGCAAAACTCTAAGAACATGCTAAGGACACATAAAAGGTTAAAACTCGGCCGTGAGTGAAAATTTCCACCGATGTGTAGTTCATGTATAAGTATATGTGGACTGCTAATTTATTTTTATTGCATTGTTCTTAAATTTGATAGAGATAAAGATTTCGTCATTTATATGAATTCATTACATACCTCTATAATAGCAATACATTTTATATTCGACGTGTCCGTGTCCTAATTTTTGAAGAAATAACGTGTCCGCGTGTCTGTATCGTATCATGTCCGTATCCAGTATCCGTGTCCGTGCATCTTAGTTAACCAACTAAGCACAAGACATAGCGGAAAAAGGTAATACCGTTAGATTTGTATTGACAGCAAGTCAGCAACCACATGCTTTGCACAGTGTTCTAAAAGAAGGTCTAGAAGGCCGAGTACTCGCAGCCTAGGCGCTAGAAGGACCCTCGCCGACTAGCCCGACTAGACTAACTATCCCGACTAATTGCCTGACAAGGCGCCGAGTACTCGGCCCTGGAAGCTAGAAGGTACCCGGCCGCCCTGGGAGCGCCTAGCGAGTTTTAGAACCTTGGCTTTGCAACTGCCTCAGGCCTGCGAAATCATACGGCAATAGTTATATGACTGGAGAGAACATGTGAGATTTGGTTATACCTTTTACCCCTCACGTTTGATTATTTCCCTAATGTAATCACCGCTAGATACAATTGATCCAGAAGAGCTTCAAAAAAGTTCATTGGTATCCAGAACATTCAAAGAATTCCCAATTACTTGCAGATCACAGTCTGTCGAGAACTATGAGTTATACCAAGACATATAAGGGTGAGTTTCCGAATGGATTTTATCAAAATCTGATAAAATCAAGCCTTTGATTTTATCCATTCGGAAACTGAGTTGATAAAATCTTAGATTTTTGCATTAAAATCAAAGGCTTGATTTTATCAAATCTTGATAAAATCTAGATAAAATCCATTCGGAAACTCACCCTAATTCACCTCTTCCTTCTAAGTCAATTCTCAAACTCCTGTAAATTCAATAACTACTGATTGAATTTTCTCTTCCTGTGAAATTAAGGGGTTGGACTTGTGTAACTCGAGGAAGGCCCGAATAGCCGTTTAATTTTCGTGTCGACCTATACAGCTAAATGACACTACTTGAGCACAACACGACACAAAATTATGCCTATTGATTGAGTTCTAAATTCTAATCTTTTAAGTTTATAATCTATAAGACAAGACACAAAATTTTTAGTTCTAATCTTGTAGTTTACAATTTATAATGAAACTTATGTCATAGTTTTTGGCGCTTTTTTTTTTATAATACAAGACCTGAAGATGTTAAGCAGGGGATTCTTCCGATTGCCAAACGACCTGTTCAAGCTTTTCTGGAATTACCCATTGTACTACATTTCCTTCCACAACTAGGCATATCAAGTGTCGTGCAAGAACGAGCTTGGAGGGCTTTCGCTTGCTAGCATTATCTTCAGAAATGAAAGGTAAAAAAATCAAAAGACAATCTTCCGAAACACCAAAAACACATTCGGCAAAAGCAGAAGGAATTACATCTAAATTAATACAAAGTCAGTAGTGTAGAGACAAAATTACCCGCATTTATACCCGAACAAATCTACCTCCTATTTCGTCCAAGACCTGATCGAAACAGTCAAACAGAAACCACCAAAATATCAAATGACATGGGCTAAACCAATATAAACCAGATTCATTAACCAAGAACCTCAAAATCGTACGAATTTGAGAGTCAAAAGTACAAAGAATAGGGAAAAAGAAAAACCTAGTGAAGAAAACCCAAAGGAAAGCAGAGAAATCAAGCGACTGGTTCCCTCTGTACTTGTCGAATGCCATTTATCAACAGCCGCCAGAACAGTGTGTTGATCGACAAATGAAAACGCACACATGCAAAGCACCAGAAAAAACAGAGCCTAACATAACCCTTCCCTCCAGCCGACGAGTCGACAATAGCAAACGAGCATAATAACAAACACAAACCACCACCGGAAAACAAAACTGACCGACGACGGAAACGCAACTTCAGCAACGGAAAGCAACGAACAACGTCCAGCCTCTCGACTCCCAGCAAGTAAAAAACTCCAACAAATGGCAACCCCAAATACCCTAAATTTCTCCCCAAACATCGATCTCTTAAGTGAAGCAGAGGTTGAACACGCCACCTCCTGGCTGCAGAAAATGATGAGAGGAGAAGCGTGCGGTGCAAGTGCAGTGGCATAAGGCGCAGTAAATTTTTTGATGGCATGAGACGTAAATAGATAGAGCAAAATGGAAGGGCAGAAACCAAAGGGAGGGCGCTCGCGCAAAATTCCTCAAGCCCTACTGTTCTTTAGATTGTAGGATAGTGGATATTCTGTTTTGGGCTTAAAAAAAAAGTTAACTGGTTTATTTTTTTTTATTTGATTTTATTTGTATTTTTTAGTTTTTCATCAATTTTTTGTGTATTATTGGTTCGTCTCGGCGATAGGAATAAAAAAAATAAAAAATTATGATCGAAGCATGAATTTTTTGAATAAAGATAAAAATAAGTAAAAAAACAATTTTTTACACTTTTTTCGATCTTATTCAAAAAATTGAGAGTTCTACTCATAATCTTTTAACTTTTTGGATTCCTCTCGCCGAGACGAACCAATAATACTCAAAAAAGTCGATGCAAAACTAACAAACGCAAAAAATAAATCAAATAAAGACACAAAAAGAAGTTAAGTTGGCTTTTTAAGCCAAATAGTGAACTTAAATTACTCAATCAGCCCCTTGTGCCAATTGAATATATTTTTTGACGCAGCGGAATTCATGAGAAACTAGTTAGCGTACTAGTTCAGATAAAGATAGGTCTCGGATCCATGAGGGTTCTTGAATCTACAAGAAAAAAGAGAATAACTCTGAATTATAATTGATTAAAAGCTACATAATAGAGGTTACATGCCCTTTTATAGGGAAAACTAACAAATCCAAACAAAAACTTACCTAAAAATAAAGTATCCCGAAAATTGGGGAAACTCACAAAATTGAAAACTAGGAAGAAAAATAAGAAATTCCCAATTGAAAACAACAAAAACGGAATTACACGTTAAGAGTAATTCGTAATCTAATTATTACCTAAAATAGCAAAATTACTAAATTGAAGGCCTAAACGAATGAATTTAGCCGAATTCCACCATCAGTCACGATTAGGGTCGTGAGTATTGATCGCAACGCGATTCTGTTTCAGGCCCACCAAGTTTAGGCCTATTCCGGGCTAGTCGATAAATTGCCGAAATTGACAATTTTCAATTAAGAGTTGTTTGGGCCTCTTAGGCTTCGGCCGGTTCAACTGATCATAGAACTGGGCCGCTACTTGTTCTGCATCATTTTTGCAAACTGTTTGCATTGCATTTGGTGTTATTAAAAATTGTCATTATTCTGTCATTACCTCTTTTCAAATTCCTAAACGTAGCAGTAGGGCTGCAAACTTAACTAGCCGAGCGTGGTGAACAGGCCGAGCCGAGTTTTATTGTGTATAAACTTGTTTATTAACTTTTTAATGAACTTGAACTCGAGCTCAGTGAAAACTTAATGAGTGTTGTGAAATTTTAATGTACTTGCAAGCGCACGAATCGTATTGAAGTACAGCAATGCAAGTGCGAGGTCGAACCCACAGGGACTTGCATTTTTTTTAATAGGAAAACTAAATAAATTAAAATTGATTGAACCCTAACCTAGTTCCCAAAAGTTGTGAATTGTTTTATATTAAAAATTAAACAAGCAAAAATAAAAATAAAAATAAAAACAAATGAATAAGTTGACAATTGATTGGACTTGGTTGAAGATAAGTGACTAAGGTTTCAGAATCCACACTCACGTGTTCATAGCAATTACTAACAAAATCTCATTTATTTTCCTACTATTCTTCACAGTAATTTGGTGGCTAAACTCTATTACCGTGGAAAATATCATCATGACCTTTTTAGAAAAATAACTTATGTACGCTCTTCCTCGCCTTAATGTTCAAGACCAAAAAATCATATGTATCCGTTTGCAAACAAATCACAAAAGATATCCAGTACTTGAAATTAAAAGCTACATAACAGGGCTAAAAAATTAGTTAGAAATCTCAAATCATGGAAAAAACATGATTGAATCCATATCCAAAATTACTAATTTGATTATAATGAGATAAGAATGATTATTCAATTAAACCAAACTTTCGAAAAATAAATAAAAATCTGTAAATACTTACTACGAAACATGAGATTTCATCCTCAACCCTAGTCTAGAATATTTAGCCTCTCATAAACATGATGAATGAAGCTTTCTCTTCTTTTTCTTTTACTGCAACCGTGGTCTCTGATTACCGCCGCAATGGCTTATGGCGTACGTGAGTTCCCCAAAACAATAACCTACGTTCCTTTTTATAGTTGCTGGCCGAATTTCCTCTTAAAATGGAAGGGAATTATTTTCCTAATTACTACATTCAAATGCTGGCCTACCAACAAAATCTCTTCTCTTGATCTCCACGTGATAATGCCAAACCAAATGCTTATTTTCACTAATGAATGATCAAAATAGATCCAAACCATACTCCTTCTAGAATCTTCCAAATTTTCCATCTTCGGCTTGCTCATTTTTTTAGAGTAACTTTGTCAATTCCATCTTTAAATTTCAGTATTGTTGATTTGCGGGTCCACGTCACACTCTTTATTCCAAAAGCTGAAATTAAGTCAAATTATTATCTTTTCCTCCAAAATTAATAATTCGATGTTAAAGACCAATAAGATAATAATATAGTAAAATTACACGCAATTAAGGGCTAACTACATGTGATATTGGGGCCTCTACGTGTCGATATTTTGTGCTCATCAACGAGCGGAGCTGGCCTAGGCTTGACTCGAGTTTGAGCTTGTTCACGAGCCTTAACAAACCACCGAAAATATATATATATATATGCGCGCGAGTACACACTAGCATAGGCTTAAGACAACAAAGAAAATTTTACTTGTTCGTATATATCCCATTCCTATCCACACCCTTAAGTTACGGACTTTGTTCGCACCTCATAGTTTCGAACCAAATTTCGACGATCTGAACCGTTCAATGTGTTTAAAATGTGTTTTTAAGGGACCCGCGAGAAATCAGAAAAAAAAAATACCGGAAAGGACTTGATTCGAGCAGGTATTCATAAAAACATACATATACAGTTTTTTATTTTAAACTCCTTTCTCAATTTCTTTCATTAAAAGGAAAAAAGCATGTGCATGCTATAATAGCCTTAAGAAATATTTCAAAATTATTTATATAATTTCATTGAATTAAATTAAATTAATGTCAATATACAAATGTATTATACACTGAAAAGCAAAATCTCTATGATAAAAAGTATTTGGTCGAACAAAAACTTATTTGATCCTACCCCACTCGAACAAAAACTGGTACTGCATGCGTGCCCCACAAGTATATATCATCCAATTGCACTAAAGCCTTTTCTTTTGATTACTTCACTAAAATGTTCAGTCAAATAGTAAAATTTATTTTTGCGAATGGTATGAAATATTTCTATTTGCATTTTGTCGTCTTTGTTTATTTTACTTGCTCAAGGTGTCCACATAAGAGCGTTTGTGATGATTTATTTCGAATAAGTTATTATGCCTATATTGTTTAACAAATAAGTACGCAGACAAGTAAGATCATCAAACAAAGCAAATTTAATATTAATTGATATTCCATTTTAATCTTGGTTGCTATGAAGCGAGTTTTAGTGATTATCAAATGCGCACTATTTATGGGTGGGTGTGTGGATGGGTGGGGAGTAGTAGTCATAACAAAGGGTAATCTTGTCATTTTACTAGTGGAGTTAACACCGTTTGGAAGCAATTTAACGGAAGGGGGAATATGAATACTGTCAGCAAAATCAAGGGAGGGCAGAGTCATTCTAGAAATCTGAAGGGAGGTCCGGTGGATTTTATCCTCGAGTTGTTGGGTAATTCGAAAAGTGGACCATTGGGATTTGGGATCTTCTTGTACTGGGTAGGGTGAGCCCACCTTGCCCTGACCGCCGCAATGGTACAACGGCCCCACCCCAAATCTTTCCGGACCCACCATAGGACCAAATATACTCCATAGCACCTTGAGTGGGGAAATTAAATAGGCACCGACATGGTCCCACATCCACATGCACCAGTACAGACAAAATGGAGCACTGGTAGTCCGTCGCCATCCACGCCACGTATATGGGACTGGAGCACTAATAAATCTTTCTATTTTACTCCTTCCCGTCCCAATTTTATTGTCCAAAAGATATTGTCCCACTTCAAAACTAAATAGGTAGTAATTATTAAAGAATTTATTCTTATACCCTTATATTTTGAAATTAATAAAAATAAAAAAAAGTACGAAAGTTTAATGATTGAAGGGGTAGAATAATAAAAACATGTTTTTTAAAGTACAATGATTATGTCTCATTATTAAGTTGGAATTCCCAAAAGGGATTATAAATTTGGGGCGGAGGGAGTAGCACTGACGTTGGGCATCTCCAATGCATTTTTCTATAACTCCCTCCGTACGCAATTTTTGTTCCAGTTTTTTTTTATGTTTTTAATCTTTGTCCACTTTCATTTTTTTGGATGTGGACTCTAATTGTGTCAATTTTTTGCATGAACTCGTTGTTTTTATTTAATCGTTTTCCCTACTTACATTGATATTCCTACTGATTGAGGGCTGATCGTGTATGAATTTTTGAAGTCCATTTCCTCTCTTTTTTCTTTTTTTTTTGCTTCTGTTTTGATTGATGGAGTGTAGGGCGTAATTTGCTTGGTAACTGCGCTATGCCGTGTATGCACTTGTTTTAGCTTCATACTCCATAAAGGAATGATTGCTTCAGTTCTGGATCTTTTTCTAGGGCCTTTTATCTTTCTTAAAAGTAATGATCTTATTTTCGGTGAATCCTCTGGGTCCACAAAAGGCAATCCATTTCAATTTCAGATGTTTTTATAAGTCGTCTCAACTCAGAAACGTATGTGCCCTTCGTACATTCTAATCATTGTGTGGCCATTTCGTTTATATCTCTTGCATTGGATTCCATATTACTTTTAGAATTAGGTCTTTTAATTTTCCTGATAGAAAACAGATAAAATGACTCTTTAACATAGTCATCTTAGACATTTAATTACGTTTTAACACCGTCATCTTATATTTTTCAATGATACTTACCTCTATATAGATATTAATCACGGTTTCAAGATGTCATAAAAAAATTCACTCTTAATGCCACCTCCTCCATAGATGACGGTTTCAAAACTTTCATCTTTCACGTTTAATGACACTTCTTGTGCAGTAGTGGACGGTGGACCTCAAAGATCTACATTACATTACATTACACAACGGTTTTTTCAAAAATGTCCTACGTGGCATTTCAATGTTTCAAAGATCTCTCATTTCTCTTCTAACAATATCTATAATAAGGCCCAAATCTTGTCTTACTGATCAAGTTTGTGTTTCCGCAATTTAAGAAAACTTGCCGTTCCAAAATAACTTTTGGTTAATCACAAAAAGAAAGAAAGAAAAAGGAAAGCGGATCAACAAAAAATACCACGTGAAAGAAAACGTTTTTCTTAAAAGAATAAATATTCTTTCATCTGGAAATTTCAAATTAAAAAAATCCTCTCTCTCTATAACATTCAACCCATCATAGGGAAATTTTAATTTCAAATTCTCTATCTCAATTACCAATTTAAAAAAAAAAGAAGAAAAAGAAAATGGATTAAAAAAATCACATGAAAAAAACTCATTTCGGAAAAGAAACACCGTACAAAAATTTGAAAAAAAACAAATGAGATAAATTTCAAATTCTTTCTTGATCCTTACGTCGCATCCGGTCTTCAAAATGGAAATATGAACTTAATAGGAGCATCTCCTGGTCAAGAAGAATGAAAGCCTAAGTAAATAGTTTAACTGGCCATGGAAGTGCGGATGAATCAAGGCTGTGGATTTGGCTATAGGAGCTCCTCTCTTCTTTGAAAAATCTTTGTTTTCTTTTTTCTGTATCTAGCTAGTGTCCCTCCCATCCTTCTCGGTAGCTTGAATACCAATCGAAAACACACAACCTCCCTTCTTACTTTGTCTCACAGCAAAAACAGGGACTCAGTGTGCGACATTCAAGCCGTTAAATTTGTTTTAATAAAATTTGAATTGGTCCATTTGAAATCCTACTAAGTACTATAAATAATATATATATATATATATATATATATATATATATATATATATATATATATTTTAAAGAGTGAGAGAGAGTACAAATCAAATGAAAGTATGAATAAACTCTTCTATTTTTTTAAAATTCTAGGTGACATGATAGAATCCCAAGTAGGCAATAAATCTTCTTTAAGTTGCTTAAATAGTACTGTATTTTCAATGGTCGTAATTTCATCTCAGCACTTTACAGATTCGAGCCATCTATTGTCAAGATCAACGGCTCAGATGCGTACACCATGGCTGCACACCTGCACCTCAGGTCCAGCAATTACATGTTGAATAGATAAGCCAGAGAAATTGAAATAATCAAGTGAGACAAAGCCCATCTTGATGTTATGCTCCAAGTCCATGATCACCGTTGATTTCCATCGGGATATTTCACCATTTTCAAGACAATTCGTCATTATTATTCCAGTTAAGTACGTACGTACCTACAAATCACACAAAAGAATAAAATACATTTAATAGTGCAAATAAAGTACGTAACAAATGTACGTTGAGAGGTTAAATAGGTATGGTATTAGGACTCTCATCACCTTTGTTTGGAACTCGTTTTAGGATTTCACTAATGATTATCATTTTAATTTTAATTTTTTTTTTGAAATATTGTGATCGGTAAAGGCTTGATGATCAATTAATTCAATTTTTTATTCCAACGAATTCAGGGACAAATCCGATCCAGCCCTTTCCGATATCCGAATCAATTGACTTATTATAAGGCTCTTAATTATGATAAATTACGTGACACTCCAAATAGGTCAAACATAAGATGGTGTACACCAAATACCAAATGATTCGTACCCATTTTGTTTAGTTTTTTTGAATGAATAACTTTCGTTGCAGAGCTTGTTCAGTGAGGGTCTTGCATTCATCAATTAGGACTCCGACCATCCACTCTTATATTTTCTTAGGTTAGTTGCAACAACATCAAACTAAAGCCAATTGAGAAATACTAGTACTATGTACGTAGGCGATTATGTTTTCTATTCCTTAATCCCCCATTTTAATTAATAAGTTTACTAGAACATGTACGTACGTTGCCACACTGGACTAGCTAGCTAGATACTCCTACTGGCTAGCATGCTAGTCATACTGATACCTCTATTATCTACCTATTTGCACATCACCACTCACAAGCTTAATTTGGCAGGTCCCACCATCAATTGCAAGGAGTATTATTCTATCATCAATCTTGAGAGGATCTCCAATTCAACATTTTCTGTTTCTCCATTTTAGAGGATCAAATTAATACTATTATTTTATCAGAAAGTGAATTTAGAGGATTTTACCATTCATACATATATATACTTCAATCACAATCCTTCACATCTCTATATTCACCCTCTATTTCAAATATTCTCTCATTTTCTCCCCAATCAATACTCACTCTCACTCAAAATAAAAAAAAAACTGGAGTATTTTTTATTCAAAAAGTAGTCCTCTAAAACTTTTTCAAATCCTCCATATAAAGAGGATGAGAACCAATCCTCCAAAATGAAGGCAAAAATGGAGAATTGGTTGGAGTGCAAATTTCTGCCAAAATGGAAGAAAGGAGAGAGGTTTTGAGGTATGGAGTATGCATTGGAGATGTTCTAACTCTAATGCATTTGGGCGGAGCTAGAATTTTATTTTTGGAAGGGCCAAATCTTTTGAAAAAAAAAAGACCTTACAGATTTAAGGATAAGATGCAATTGATCAAATTGATGATCGAGCTCTTGTTCAAACAAATTGATAATCGACCATAATAAAATTTGATTTGGTCCATTTGAAATCCTACTAAGTATTTTAATAGTATATTTTAACAAGTGAGAGAGAGTACAAATCAAATGAAAGTATGAATAAACTCTATTTTTACACAGAGAGCGGAAGATTCTAGAGAGAGAGAGAGCATTTGGGGTAGTGGGTTTCCCCACCCCCATCCCCCCGCGCTATCCCCTCTCCTTTCAATCTCTTCCTTCCTCCTCCCCTCTCAATCCCCTACTGATCCGGACTATCCCTCTTTTCACTTTTCCTCCCTGACCTCCATGGTTGCGGGTGGTTGAGACTTTCTCCTTCGAGAGGAAAGATTTCCCACTCCCCATCACTTTTGGACTCGGGGAGACCCGGATCTGGAGTTTCTAGATATGGATGGAGTTTCTAGATATGGGTACTGACTCTTGCACTGTGGTCCTGTTCAGTTCAGACGATGGTCCCCTGAGTCTCTAGCGGCAACGGTAAAGGTACAGAAGTACAGATCCGGTGGCTATCCTGCAGCGGGCGGTGAAGGCGCAGAGGAGGCGGTCCTTCAGCCACCCACCTCCACAAGAGGAGGTTGGGTTTGACATCGTTATTGAGCGGCTAAATTCTCTATTCCTTTGTTCCGGTGCATTTCCGGCCATTGGATCACATGAAAATTTAAAATAAAAATCAAAACATATACAATCCAACGATCCAAAACACTCCAGCACGGAGGAACACCAATTTTTTGGAACAGGAGATCTCAAACGTATGAAAGTAGGTATTAAAAGCTTCTTTATGGCAGAAGAGGAATCTCAACCAAAGGTTCTTTTCCTTTTGGCAACTGGGCGTCCTCTCTAGCAACTGGGCGTCCTCTCTAACACCCGGATTCTCAGCAGTACATATATAGTCGCATTCTCAAAAGGAAAAGAACCCAATTCACTGCATTATAAACTCATGATTTGTTTTTCATGTATTCTACACACATGCAATAATCTATTGATTGGGTCATTTTTTAATGTAGCTAATTAAGACCAGAACATTTACATGGACTTTGGTGATTAAGACAACTCTTCGGTGGTCGGAATCCAGATTTTTGGGCAAGGGGAACCAGATCTGGGCTGTGGACATCGGCTGCAGTACCCATCGGACGCCGGCCCTTTCGAGGGTTTCTTAGGGATCGATTCACTCTGCGTAGATTGACTGAACATAGAAAACCTTCCACTAGCAGGCGATCGTGTTTTTCACAGGATTTCTCGTTAGTCATGTCAGCATTCTCACTTCTGTCTAAGGTAGCAGTTTAAATCTGTTATCTTATACGTTTAATGACACTTTTCGACTGTCATCTTTTATGATAAATTTCAATGTCGGTTCTAATTAAAATTGACATTAAAAGGGCTTAGTTTCAATGTTGCTTTTAAGGAAAACTGACATTAAAAGGTTTTCCATATGAGCTTCTGGAAGCGTCTTGTTTTAAGGTCAGTTCTAAGCAAAAGCTGACATTAAAGAAAGAAATAATAATGTCACTTTTATTCTAAACTGTTCTTGTATCGCAAATACGACAGTTTTTAGGAAAGACTGACATCAAAACTTTACCCTCATAATTTCGATGACATTTTTTGAAACTGTCATTGTTTCAATTTTGGTGTGCCACCTTTAACCATTTTTGTAGTAGTGCGTGCCTCACTTTTATTCACTTGCTACTTATTAGTTTATTATTATTATAATACCCATGTGATTTCTACAGGATTATTGGAATAGCGCCTACGATAATTTGAGTAAGATAATTTTTTAAAAGGCTATTCAAAGTAGACTTTCATCATTGTGAAAACCCAACAAAAAAATCATTGAGAGTTTGATGTTTGAGTCTTCCCGACTAAATTCTTTTTGTGAAGTATTAAAATTTGGAGAGTATTAACACTTTTTTTTTGTTTGTAAAGGCGTAAAGCAGTAAAATATAAGGAAAAAAAAATTAGAAAGATATTGAACTAGTAAAGTAAAAGTAGAAAGAAAAAAATAGTTTAATACTTTAAAGTTGGAATAGAGATCCTAATTCAGTGAATTTTTTAAAAAGTAATTTGCTAAAATATAGTAAAAGATATTTTTGAGGTTAAATTTGGTGCAAAATATAGAGAGCGTGAAAGACTCTAGAGAGCTGTAAAATAGAGTTAGGATGTGTATTCAAATTGATGGGTACGGAGTACGTGATTTCTTTTTGTAGTATATGATAATTGTTTCAAAAAGTATATGTGCACATATATACAAATTTTAGTGCACAGATCCGGATGTAATGTGTCCATAACCATTTGATGTATGTGGGCCTCTTCATATTTTGTTGTGTCCACACGCATCGAACAGTTCTGGAACATCTGCATCAAGATTTATACACTAAAAACATATGTACGTAATTTGGTCTTATTGTTTTTGTTAGACTTTATATCCACTTTGAAGTGAAATGTACTATAATTAGTTAAAAGAACATTAGAATTATTTATCAATATGATTTTGAAAATATGGATAATTTGCATGCAATGAATTTTTTTTTTTCCCATTACCGTATTGTGTACAAGCAAGAAGTTGCGAAAATATAGGACATGGCTTGCCGTCGAATAGTCAAGGTTGCATGATGCGAGGTCTTGGGTTGGAGTCCATGGAGCAGCATTGGTATTCCCAAAAATCAACTTGAAGTATAAATAAGATCTTATGTGATTCTAGCAATATACAATGGGGCCTTATTTGACGATTCGGCCACTATGTGTAGGTTTCGATGATCAATGTTCGGGCATTTTACATGATTTTTTGGGAAGAATGTTTTAGTATATATAGTATATGTGTTGGGAAGAATGTTTTAGTATTCGTTTGTCTTTATTAAAAAAATTACGTTTGTTAGTTTTGCGTCAAGTTTTCATGGATTATTGATTTGTCTCGACGAGAGGAATTCAAAAAGTATAAAATAATGGTCAAAACTTTTTTTTTAATAAAGCCGAAAATAAACAAGTTTATTGGATTAATTTTGACTTTATTTAAAAAAAATTAATTTTGACCATAATTTTATACATTATAGGTTCCTCTCGTCGAGACAAATCAATAATCCATGAAAACATGACGCAAAACTAACAAATGTAAAAAAGATTTTGAATAAAGACAAAATGAATAAACAAAAAAATCGGTTTAAACTTTTTTCGCCAAAGGAGCTAGCCGGTTATCGGTGATGGCAAGGTCGAAGAAAGAGGCATCATAGGGGTTGACTTTGTTGTATCAGAGTTGGTTGTTGTTGTTTCATTTGTAAGCGGTAGGGGGAAGGGGATTTGGGTGTGGGGATGAGAATTCACGACATGACACGATTATTCGATTCGAACTCGATACGAAGTTAGGGAGTTAAAATTGACTATTTCTTACATGAAACAGCTATATGACATGACCGGAGAACACTTTTAGCTTAAGAAGTCGGGCTAGTGTTGAGAGTTATATGATAAGTACCTGAATTGACAAGACACAAACCCTACACGGTGCCTAGCCCAACTATAATGTCTCCAAGCATGGGTATTTTAGTCATTTTGATTTGAGGATAACGGCAGTTGCTGGTAAGGGGTGTCAACGATATTGCATGAATAAGAGGGTACACGGTGATATTTCAACAGAATCTAGGGGACATCAGTGTAAGTTACCCCAATACGAAAACAGCCCTTTACGGCTTTACCAGCCATTCAGCGAACGTCGTAGCCGATTTCTTTCTTCTCCCCATTCTCCGCCGCCATTAACAGGTCTCTCTCTCTCTCTCTCTCTCTCTCTCTCTCTCTCTCTCTCTCTCTCTCTCTCTCTCTCTCTCTCTCTCTCTCTCCATTCTTCGCCGCCATTAACAGGTCTCTCTCTCTCTCTCTCTCTCTCTCTCTCTCTCTCTCTCTCTCTCTCTCTCTCTCTCTCCGCCATTAACAGGTCTCTCTCTCTCTCTCTCTCTCTCTCTCTCTCTCTCTCTCTCTCTCTCTCTCTCCGTATTAACAGGTCTCCCTTTTTTTCACAGACGCATTCACTCACTCACCCCTCATCTAAGTGATGGATCAATTGGAATCTGCGGAGCCCCGATTAGAATGGAAAATGTATCCATATGCATCCTTTACCAGGGCGGAGAAGGAGTTCTACAACAAAGTGGTACAAGAAAGCAAGGTGTGTATAATGACCACTACATATTATTACCGCTGACTAAATATTTAAACACATTGTGAAAATATTTGTGCGGTGGTAGTAAATAAAGATTTTGCGCGAAGGTAGGATCAAGATTCGATTTCATCAACTAAGGTCCGTTCCACTAAAAAAAAAAAAAGTTTTTTCCTAAAACTAATACAAGTTATTATCTCACAATACATCACATAAAAAACTGTGAATATCAATTTATTTTAAAAACTAGTTTAGTGGAACACCCCTAAGTTCTTTTGACAACCGGATATGCTTGTGCGCACTTTGACTAATTCCGGGGTCCTGGTGGTAATGACCAAGCATAACCTAGTAGCCCCAAGAGTTTGTTAGCATCCAGGCATCAACTAAGTTTAAGGACTTAGATTAGTGTTCTAAGTTTTGTTATGCTGAGATTCCTAATAAGCCAAATAGGATACCTCAAAAAGCTGCAATTTATTCTTGGAATAGAGACAGTAGATAGTCATCGATATAAAGTATATATCTTACGCTCAATAACGTATCGGTGCGAATAAGCTGGATTCTCCTTCTACATTAATGTTTTGACTCATTTGGTCAATGATATCGAATAAGGATAAATTTTCCATAATAATTTTGGAATTGACTATTACCTTCCCGATACAAATGGTAGTGATGGTAAAAGAGTATTTGGTTTATTTGATAAGGAAGGCACCTTAAGACTATTTGATGCTTTATTTATAGTCTTATTATGATGTACTCATGTAGTAGAATGCATTACAACCATCACAACTGCTATGGGTATTGAACTAAACAAGACTCATATTATCTCATTTACCCAAATACAACTTTGGACTAGATATTGAGGATTTCAATGGAACAAATTGTTGATGTACTGAAAATAAGAAATTTAACCTCGTGGAATGTCCTAGTGAACATAACTAAAATGTTGTTGGGAAGTACTATAGCCCTTTGTCTTTGTGTATTTGTTGAGAAAATCTTAGCAGTTGAATGTTATTAAGTGCTTTTGGGCTGAACATATTGTATTGAATCAAAAGAAGAAGCGAGTATATTGGAAGGGGGATTTGGTGTACTATGGGAGGAGTTGTTCAGGAACTCAAAATCAGAAATTTTAGCGATCCAGAATGCACTCATGTATATAACCAACAGAAAAAAGAAGAAGTTGGTCACTAATATCCTGTGGAAAGTTCTATTGTTCAATGTGTTTCTTGTGGAGAAAGTATTAGGAGTTGAATGATGGGTTAGCTTTGAGATATGGTTGGATTTGAATAAGTGGAATAATTTTTGGGCTACTACCAATCAGATTCTACCCAAAAAAAAAAAACTTGATAAGTATTAGATTCTATTATTAGGTGTTTCTATAGATGAGAATGGACATATGGAGTTAACAAAACTCGTATGGTGCTGAAAGTATAGAAATGAACAAGAACAAATAAGTTTTAGCTAAGGTAATAAAGAACATGAGTTCTTTGCAAGGGTGATGGTGGGTAGGTATGTTTCCCAGTTGATGCAACTTGTGATGTTAGGAAAGAAATGTAATTTGACTCTCCTAAATGTTTAACTGTTAGAAGTTGTTTCAAAGTTGGTGCTACAATTTATTGTGGCATACTTGGTTGTCATAGTTGGGGATTCTAAGTGATCAAGATACTATATTTGTCATGTAGAACTTGTGTTACTTCTTTCTAGCTTTGACAATATGGTCAACATGTCTAGAATGGTGGGACATACAACGGGTTATTCCTTGGAAACTTAAATAGTTTGTTAGATGGGTGGAATGGTTAGAAGATTCAAAGGAAGCAAGAGAAGTATTGGGAAACTATACCTGTGGCAAGGGCGGATCCAACAAGGGACTGAGGTGGGCTATAGCCCAGGTGGGCTGCAAAAAAAAAGAAAAAAAAAAAATTTATATGTAAAATTATACCCTAATTAGTCTTAGCCCACCTCATTTTTGTGTATAGCCCATCTCATTTTAAATTTTAGGCTTTTTAGCCCATTTGAGTTTACCGGCTATGTAGCCGGAGTTCACTCCATTGCCGTCAGTCGAAGACCTTGAGTTTTCCGGCCATGGAGTCTTGTTGTGAATAGAGAGAAGAAGGGTTCAGAAATGGGATGGGTAATAAAGGGTAGAGGTACGTGTAGGGTTCAGAAATGGGATGGATACCACATCATGGCCTCAGGGCCCACTTCATACTGCATATGCAGCTGTCCCTTTGCTGTAGCATTGGGATTACACGTAAACATTGATATGTTTACTTCTGATTTCAAGTTTTGGCAGGGCTCGGACCATTGGTATGTCTACTCATGGGGTCCACGTATGGGATCGCATTTGTGTCCCAATATTAATCCACGCTCAACTAATGCAATATTCAATGTTGTATGTGTTTTGCACATTTTGCTACTGTATGTCATTTACCTATCCCAGTGGGTTGTGTTGGACTTTTTATTTTCCCACCCCGGCGGGTTGTACCAGGGAGTACGCAATTTTTTCTTTTCTTTTCTTTATTTTTATTTTGTCCTCCTTGGGGTATGCCCCTTGTAGGCTGTATATTCGCTTAACCCATTTTAATTTCAAGCTAAATTACCCAAAAAAAAAAAAAAAAAAAAAAAACCAAAAAATGGGAGGAAAAACTCTCTAACAATCATTGGATTGAAAGGTTGATTCGTCTTGTTTTAACCTTCAGTAGTGTACTTTCTTGTACTTTTCTTTTGAACATTTACGTATTTATATACAAGGTTATCGGGTATTAGTTATAAAGCTTTTTTTTTTTTTTTTTTTATATATATATATATATATATATATATATATATATATATATATATATATATATATATATATATTAGTAGTTTACTAAATTTTGGTTAGCCCAGGGTAAATTAAGGTCCTGGCTCCGCCCTTGACCTGTGGGTGTGAGGATATTGTGGAAGCAAGTTTAGGAATAAAGTGTACTTCAAGTGACCAATATTGGTTGGGAAGATGATATTTAAGTAGTCGAATTCATCAGGCTTTTTGGGAAAATTAGAAGTTTGGAGGACTTATTTTATTAAGGAAGGTGAAATGTATTGAGGAGTTAATGAGAATTGTTGATGGAAGCTCGGGTGTTTCATTATTACAATTCCTTGGGCTCAGGTTTTGTTGTGTTGACATTCCGTGAGTTGGCGATTTGAAAATTTAGAGAAAGAATGAGGAATCAATACTCTTGTTATTTTATTCAGGAATGTTGAATTGAAGAAATTCTTATTCGGAGGGGAGAGTTGTGAGACCGAACTAACAATTAAGACATTATGATGTATTATCCTAGTGAATGATATATATATAGGGTCTCTTTCTTGTCCGGGATCCGGACTTCCGGACCTCCATGATCCGAGCATTTTTTCAACGATCCGAGCCGTCCAATGTGTTCAGAAGGTGTTTTCAAGAGTTCAGGCAGGAAATCTTAAAAAAAAAATACCAAGAAGGGCTTGATCCAAGCAGTTTTTCCAAAAACTGCTTGGATCAAGCCCTTCTTGGTATTTTTTTTGAAGATTTCCCGCGTGGACTCTTGAAAACACCTTCTGAACACATTGGACGGCTCGGATTTTCCAAAAACAATTTGTAAAACAAAAAAAAATACGTTTTTTCTTATTTCCAGGAGTCCCGGACTAAAAAATTTCCGTATATATATATATATATAGTAAGTTTTAATGCATGAAAGCTTGGTATCTAAACTTTTTAATTAAATCTATTAAAGGAGTAGGGAAATTGGTTGCATGTGTTAGGGACACTAGTTACTTGTTTTTCTAGCGCTCAAAAGAATGACCGCGTGGACCTTTGAAAACATCTTCTGAACACATTGAACGGCTCGGATTTTCCAAAAACAATTTGCAAAACAAAAAAAAATACGTTTTTTCTTATTTCCAGGAGTCCCGGACTAAAAAATAAAAATTTATATATATATATATATATATATATATATAGTAAGTTTTAATGCATGAAAGCTTGGTATCTGAACTTTTTAATTAAATCTATTAAAGGAGTAGGGAAATTGGTTGCATGTGTTAGGGACACTAGTTACTTGTTTTTCTAGCGCTCAAAAGAATGACCGCGTAAACCCTTGAAAACACCTTCTGAACACATTGGACGGCTCGGATTTTCCAAAAACAATTTGCAAAACAAAAAAAAAATACGTTTTTTCTTATTTCCGGGAGTCCCGGACTAAAAAATTTCTGTATATATATATATTAAAGTCATTTTCTTATCCGGACCTCCCAGATTTAAGAAAAACGTTTTTTTTGTTGCAAATTGTTTTGGGAAAATCCGAGCCGTCCAATGTGTTCAAAAAAATACAGTTTTGCGAAAAATGGTTGGATCAAGCACTTCCCGGTATTTTTTTTTGAAGATTTCCCGCGTGGACCTTTGAAAACACCTTCTGAACACATTGGACGGCTCGGATCGTCAAAAAAAAATTGGATCAAGGAGGTCCGGATCCCGGACTAGAAGTGGACTCTATATATATATATATATAGTAAGTTTTAATGCATGAAAGCTTGGTATCTGAACTTTTTAATTAAATCTATTAAAGGAGTAGGGAAATTGGTTGCATGTGTTAGGGACACTAGTTACTTGCTTTTCTAGCACTCAAAAGAATGACGCTCGCGTATATATGAAATTGTAAGAACTTATGAGGACTTTTGTCCACATGTCATAGGCTGAAGCGCTATATCCCAATTAACAAAGGGAGGATGGTGTAATTAACTTGTAAATCAGGATAAGAGTGGATTCCATATATACACATTTTTGTTTGATAGACCATATTTACACATCACTTGTCTGTTTTATAACAAAACTTTGGAGACTTTATCCTTTTAAGTACGATGTTAGGTTCATTTGGCAAAGCAAAAAAAGAAAAATAAAAAGAAAAAGAAATAGAAAGAGAACATAAGAACAGGCAAGGCTTGAGTGGTAATTCTTTTGATCGGATTCCCTTGGTAAGAGTTAATATTCCTGGTTCCATACTACATTTGGTTCAATACTTTGGTTTAGGGTTGTGGATTACGTGGCATGTATGGTATAGGATCACACATGATTGGTAGAACTTGCATCTTATGTAGTTGAATATGGGGTTAATCTAGTTTGTTGAACTTTTGTCTTTAGAAACAGAAAATTCATATTTGAGTTGGGCAAAATCTTATGTAATGTTGAAATAACTCCCTAATGATGGGAGTTAAGTGTCTAATTGTGTAAACTTATGTTTAACTACAGGGTTTTGCTTGTGGGTACCTCATCCCTGGCTATAAGCTACCAGGTTTACTTGTCCCAACTTTAGTCTCCAATATTGTCTCAGATGAAAGATTGGAATTCTTGAAGGAGTTGGCAAAAACATCCATTCTTTTTTACAACCAAAAGAATGTAAGTTGTGCGAACTTATTTGTTCATCAAGTCCTTCTCGTTCTTACCTGTTTCTTGGTATTGAATGTAACTTCTTTAACATTGCAGCACGCATCCTACCAGTTCATCGACAAGAGGGTGGCTCGTCTCAACTCTAGAGATGTGCATATACCAAGTGATCGTTTCACAGACAAGGGGGTGGAGGCTACATTATATTATGTGACCTTTGAAGCCAAGGAGGATAGAGTTGATCCCCGTTTCTTCAAGGCTATTATTCTTACCTCGATTGATTATTTACGCGTCGAGTATTGTAGTTTTGCTGAGGAAGACGTACCACACATAGGTACGTTTTGTCTCAATTGTTTGCGCACGTTAACCATTTTTAGTTACTTACAATGTCATTCCACAAACACAAAACTCAGTTGGAGAAACAACAGGGGGCATACCCCTGAAACCAAATGGCATGCCCATAGGACTTCAATAATTTGATTGTCCTTACAGATTCTTCCAAACTTTTAAAACAAAAATCTGTTTGTGTGGACTGTTACCCCTGTTCTTGTAGCATCTTTAGGATCACCGAGTTAGTTGGAATTTGGAAATCCCAATTAAGGGAAAAAACACAATTTAGTTCAAACTGAATGCTAATTTGTCATCCTTATGTATGCCAATTGATCAACTGTAATTTGCTTCCTACTTTTGAAACGTTTGAGAAATAAAAGGCAAGAAATATAAGTATATATGCCCTTTTGTTCTTTACTCTCGAGTAAGCAAGTTCTATGCCCATTGAGAAGAACAAAATACTTCACGACAATTCTGTTCTTTGTTTTTGTTCTGGTGCTACCTGTGGTCGATCTTCTACTGCCAACCGAACTACTACAAGGTTTTATCGGAAACAATTTTGGGATAGGTTTATGTAGCTTATGTAAGTACTTCACTTCATCTTAAAAAAAAGCTAATGGAAGTGGAACTATAAGTCTGCGACACTACATCTTTTACAGTCTTAAAATAGGAAAAGACACTGCAAGTTGTTGTTTGTGTTAAACAAATGAAACCCATATTTTATTAAAAAAATCCTTGGAATTAAATATCACAGTAACGAAAAATGTGGATGATGTTTTAGCTATTGCACTAGGGAGAACATTTATTCATCTCACCTTTTCATTTTCTTCAGCGGTTATTGGTAACTTATCGTTTTTTGTGATATTTGTAGGTCCACCATTTGTGTTGCTTCCGGTGGAGATATGAGTCTGAATATCATCAAAGGATTAAGAGTTTTTTAACTTGTGTTAGCATACAATTTTTTTAAAGAGATGAAAGTTTTTTTATTGTCGTACAGAACGAGGCAATTTTTAGAGTAAAACAGGATTGGGAAGGTTTTACTGGTGTTCCTATTTCCTGTATTAGCATACAATGTTGTTGAAGAGGAGATGAAAGTATATTGAAGAATGAGGCAATTTTTTGAGTAAAACTATTTCCTGGTTCAGTTTGGATTTTAGTTTATGTTTTCTGTATTTACATACAATCTGACTGTTCAGACCTGTTCTGGGTTTACCTATCTTCTCCGGTTCCGATGGAACCAATATCCGTGGGTCTTACAGTTTGTATGCGGCTAGCTTATGACCGGCAATTGGAAAATCTTGTTTCTGAAGAGAGAACTGTCTATTTATAGTTTCTTTGTGGGTACATTTTGGATTGCACCTATTTTGTTCTTATGTGGCCTAGAGGTTTTATCCTTGGATGTTTGGTTTAGGATTTTATTTGTTGCCTGCAGCTTGATATCTTCTCAAGTTTAACTTTTTCTGGAATTTGTTCTTCCCCTTGACTGTTGCCATGTTGCTCAAAAGTTTTATTGGCCCTTCACCCTTCGCTATAACCTGGGAAGAAATGACCACACTATCGCGCACATACTTCTTTTCTATGTACTTTGTAGCTTCTTTTCCTCTCTTCTCTTCTTTTCACCATCGTTATTTGCTTCTCTTCCAAAAATTCTCTCATCAGTCAACAAGTACTCTCACAGGAGAAGTAAATACAACAAAGAAAACATATCTTCACTAAATGGCTAAGTATTTTGATCTGGAATTTTTTGTTGCTCTCATGATCTTTGGTACTTTGATTTGGGATTTCCTGGTTGTGTTAATTATTAGGGTTTATAACTCAGGTTAGGAAATTAATTCATCTTCTTCCTAATTGAGGAACCAGAAACGAAAAGAAAGTGACACAAAGCTTTCACAATCTATGTCTATCAGTAGTAGCTATTAAGCTTGCTGACCCCAATTGGTTCAAATTTCAGGTTTTGGGGATTTGGTGGAAAATGGGTTTCTTAAAGCAGAGAAGGGGTTTTTTACCAAGAATTGAATAGATTTAGTGTTAATCAAACCCTTAATTTGAAGCAAAAGGGAAGACCCTTGGACGATTGAAAATCGATGAAATAGGTCTTGGATATTTATCCTCTACTGATTGAATAGAGCCGTAATCCGTCATTGGAGATTTCTCAGGTGGGGTTCGCCTGCGATAGGGTCGCCGGAGATGGAGGGCTAGGGGATGATGAGGGTGAGGGTGGAGAGAGAAAATACTTGAGTGAGGTAGGGAGGGAGAGGAGAGAGAGTGCAATATTACATTCTAATCTCAGCCATTAAAATCAATGGCCGAGATGGAGTGTCAAAACATATGTCAAAACTTGTGTCCCCGGAACCGGCCCCCTTATGGGTGAAATCAGATCAATATTAATTTTGGCATCATTAATATTTTCAACGTGTTCTATAAGGTGTTTGTCTTCGATCTTCAAAATGATCATATATGCTAATTTGGCAAATTGTCTGAAAGTTTGGTTGTAAAAATGGGAGTGTGTATAGACTTTTTCATTTTGACTGGCCTAGGGGTGAGCACGGGTCGGGTTCCAGTCGGGGTCGGATCGGGTCTATGTTCGGGTTGTGAAAAACAAAACCCAAAACCGAACCGAACTAGCCTAAAAATCAAGCAAATAATTATTGGTGCCAGAAATTTCTCTTTGCCAACAACTAATCTTTTGTTTATGTTGACTTAAGGTGGGGTTTAAACGCATTTAGCAACAATGCTCGTGTTCCTTCTAGCTTGATAGCAAATAAATATTGGGGCAAGAAATTTCCCTTGGAAAACAAATATCACTCCGTATTTCTCCACCTTTCTTTTTTCCCTTTTGCCGAACAGTTTGTCAACGACTCAACGGTAAAGGCCAATTATTCCATGGTCTTGGGGCACGGTCATGTGTGTCATTTAACACCCTTATTCACTACACATTATACTATATGGCTAGTACAATTTGTAATGGATAAGAGTGTTAGGGCACCACGTGGCCAAAGCCAGAAACCCAGAAGCAAAAAGCCAAGCCTCTGGGCTTGGGCAACCCAGGTCACGGGCAACAAAAAAAAAAAAAAACAGATTATATATAAATATGTTGGGGCTTTTTGTGGGCCGGTCTACACATTATACTATATGGCTAGTACAATTTGTAATGGATAAGAGTGTTAGAAGACCACCACGTGGCCAGGGCCAGCCCAGGGGTAAGCCCAGCAAGCCTCTGGGCTTGGGCAACCCAGGTCACGGGCAACAAAAAAATAAAAAAAACAGATTATATATAAATATGTTAGGGCTTTTTGTGGGCCGGTCCTATAAACAAGTGTTATAGCTTGTAAGGTCCGGAACAAATAATGCGCATAGTTCACTAGGTCCTGGATATAAGTTTTACACTTTTTCTTCCGAAATTATCCCCATTCTGAAAATTAGAACGTACATTTTGAAAATTAGAATGTACATTTTGAGTTTTAAAATGTACATTCTAAATTCTAAAATGTACGGTCTAAATTCTAAAATGTACCTTCTAAATTTAGGGTACCCTAAACTGTAGGGTACCCTATGAAAGTGCTTAAAATCCTAGGGTACCCTATGAAAGTGCCTAAACGGTTAGTAAAAACAAAGAGTAACGACAAGGAGGATGGGCAAAAAAGTAAAATCTCCAACCATATTTGTGCCTCAGGACCTCTCCAGCAATAAATTTTAGCCCAGGACCCGGTGGGCCAAAATTCCAAGTAATAGGACCAGCCAATAAATTTCTAAATATGTTAAAGTTTCCTGCAACATTACAAATATGCCGTTTGGTTCTTTGGAAAGTGAGTCCCCCCTGTATCAATGCTGACTGAAGTTCAAGTCTTGGGGTGTTCCTTTTTTCTCACTTCGGGTTTTTTAGGCCATTCTTTACCCCTTTTTTTCCTTCCTAATAAAAGTTTTTTAGGCCATTCTTTACCCCTTTTTTTCTTTCTATTTTTTATTATTTATGACTCCTTTTTTTTCCCCTCCCAATCAACAATCTTATGAAATCACAACTTTCAATTACTTGGTTAAAAATTTTGTATTTAACAAACACAACAATAGTGTAGAAATGATTTTTTTTTTCTTATATTGGATTAAAAAAACTCTCACGGGTGGAAAATTTTAAAAAAAGAGTGAGTTTACACGTTTATTGTTATTTTCTCATAAAGCATATTTATAATATGAAGCAAACTTTCTTGTTTTATTCAAAACAAACTCCTACAATCTTCTTACATTTATCTATGCATAAATTTAGTTTGAATTTTTGTATTCTATATATTTTAGAAGAACTCTTGACGAAGTAGGGGACCCAATATTAGGAGTTCAGGTTATAGTTGCTTCAATGTCGAGAAGTTCTTTTAAGTTGAAATTGATAAAACTTACTTTTGTAATACGAGAGATTACGTCGGCTATGATCTTAATTAAAAATGAGTTCTTGGATAAGTTAGTATGATAACACAATTGAAGAATCTGCTTAAAAAATGTAATAAGAAGTTTTTTTTTTTAATCGGAGCGTGCTCATCATAAAGCTCTATAACTGGGATTACATTTTGATTGTGATTTTTTTGATGTTGTTCAAGCTAAAAAACTAGAACGATGTAACTTTTTTTTTTGACTTGATCAGAAGTGGGCAACCAAGATTGGACTCGGACTTGAGCAACCCAAACCTTAGGGCCGGCCCTGCTCGTGGTGACAGTGTCCCGAAAGTCCAACACTATGGAATAATTACTTGTGAAGTAAATGGTGCGATGAGTAAGTCTCAGATTCAAATTTCTGGGTTGAGGGAAGGTGACTGCCATGAACATAGGGTAGCAGTTGGCATGTTGATAGTAGCTGGAGGTTGCCATGTTTTTAAGACTTTTGATTTACTTCATCCCTTCCACAATTAAAGTTGGTCCTCTATTCTATTTTGGGATGTCCCAAAGTATTAATTTTGTTTGAAAAAATAAAGTAAAAAAGTATTAATCATGTTTGAAAAAATCAAGTAAAAAAGTGTGCGCGTTGCCAAAATTTACCTTCATAAATCTTACCACATAACTTTATAGGTGGGATTCAAGGGGTAGAAATGAAAATCATTGCTCTTTTTGAAAAGAGGCATGTAATGCCCCGCATTTTTCTTAACTAAAAATAATTTAAGTATGACATCGTATATTTTTCATGATCTTAATTTATTTAATTTCTATGTACTGCATTTTGTCTTATTAATTTCTAGATAAAAGAGTCAGAATAGTTGTTGAAGAAATTTAGAAGATTGATATTTTTCGAACAGAGAAAATAGGAGTAGAGGTACTCCATTAAATTGTGAAGAGACAATCTCCTAAACCCCCTATAGTCCTCCTACCTCCCCGAAATCACTCTGGTCCAAACCCTTTTTTCTCTTGTATGTGGCCTCCTCCCTAGCCAAGTAATCCACCAACCCATTTCTCCTTCTTAAAAGCAAGGCAACCTTCCTTTGTTCTTTCATTTTTCTTTTCCTGGTTATTAACAGAAGATTGAGAGAGGGATAGAGTGTTATGTTGTTTCATTTAAATCATGGAACATTTGATGAGATTTAATAGTCAGACCATGGATGATCAAGAACAGATTTTAGGACGCAGTAATGGGTGATGATATTTACATATCTAATGGCCGTGATCTTTTGAGGTAACCCGGGGAGTATACGATATGCTTCCCATTTCCGGAATTCTTTCATTTCTATCATTTTGTACTCCTCTTGAATTATCTCGTACTATCATTTGTTCGATTACGTGGAATTTTGTTGAAAGTGGAATATTTGTTATAGAAAATGATAATTTTGGCTAGAGTGCCAAGAACTGTTTAGAACGATGATCGAGTGACCTTGCCTTGGCTGATCCAGGAAAGCCAGATAGGCTAGGTGAAGCGGGTGAGGGCAGGGCACTGATCATGTACTGAGGAGGACCGGGTATGAGGTCCTTTGTGATTGATAAATCGGCTTAATAATTGTTGTTTATTGATTCCACTTAAGTGCAAGCATTGTTATTCTGTTGTATCATATACTTTCCGGTGATTTTTATCTTTCAGGTGTGGAGCCGGTTTAGTTGAGGTTGATTTGAAGAATTTGAGGATTAATTATTTGATCGAGGGAATTTTATTTAGAGGAGTTTTATCCAGAGATTTTTGTATTATTTGGGTGATGTAAATTTTGTATTGAGGGAAATAGGGCCTAGAAGTGTATAGAATACAGTGTATTTATCGAGTTTTTATTGGAAAATCCGGATCGTTACAAGGCATGCATTTAATGCATGACCCTTAGAATCTCCAAAAGTGACTAATTTTGTGAGACGGAAAGAGTATTTTGATACTATGAGAAGCAATGATAATGTGGCACATCATTATTTTATATATTTAACATTTTGGAAAATATAGAAAATTAGGGTCGAAGATTTGGAGGCTATGGAAGCTTCAACTACGTACGTTAGCTTATGGTATTGTTAGATAACTTGTCAAATGTAAGTCCTGTAGTAGCTAATTTAAATGGGACATTGTTTCTCGGCAAAATGCCGACTTTTCCGCTCACTTGCCGGACGTAGTTCAATAATCGGCTGTGTCAATGTATATTGCGGCACACGTCTATAGTAAGAAGTCAAGATCTCTCTCTCTCTCTCTCTCTTTTTTCTCCGAAAACTCTAGCCACCACTAATATTATTCTTCCTCCTTCCCCTCCCCCCTAGGGTTTCAATACCCATGGTGGTGGGAGGGGAGGGCCATGGTACTATTTATTTTCTTCATTCGTTCTTTCATTTTCTTTTGTCTCTCCAGATCAACGACTTGTCGTCTGATCTGAAAGGGTTATGTCTCTTGCTTTGTGAGAGTTGTTAGTTTCGTCTCCGGACGAATTTTCATCTACAGATCGGGTATTTTCAGGCGTGGTTGCTTTACAATAGTATCTGTGCCAACAGTGTTCTTAATCAACATGATACCGCTGACAGGGCAACTCGTGGTGGCTTTAAAGATCTGTAGTTTTGGGAGTTCATTGGTGCGAGCATGTTTGGTTGAAGTCCATCCGATCGTCTGGGTATTCTTTGTCTTTTATCTTTAACTAGCACTAAGTCTCTTTAGAGATGCTGATTCTAGGTATGAATCTTGTAAGTGCCGCTGTTTGTGTCAGGCCATGTCTAGGTTAGGGTGAAACACATCGATTGCCTTGTGCGTTTCTTGTTCTCTGTTAAGATGATTAGTTTGGCTTTGTCCAAGATCTTTGTAATGAATTCCATTTTTGTAAGTGCCGTTGGGCATTCATTAATATAATCTTCTCATTTCCGTGTCAAAAAAAAAAAATTTGTAGATTGCGGCAAAACGAGTCATTCTTAATAGATTTTAGATTATTGAATAGATTCATACAACTAATCAATTCGAACTAGAAAGAAAGTTTCCATCAAAGAATACAAATGACTAAAAAAAAAACTTAGCACTTAAAACTTCCAAAGGTGCCTCTTATAGTCTTGTGTCGGATCCAGAAGACGAAATCAAAACTGAAAATACAAAGAAAGTCAAAATACGGATGAGTTAAACTACTCTCGTTTCAACGAGAACTACAGTATGAACAGCTCCTATAATCGAACTATACTTGGCAAGTGGCACCTGCGCAGTTCTCGGCAACCTAACGAGAAGCCATTTCCATTTAAATAAGTAATTCATTCTATCGTCAATGAAATAGTACCATATACACGTACAGCACACAACATCCTTTTCGTGGTTCTAAAATTTCTCAGCATATAAACAGCTGAGCAGAAGTTGGGAATGTATAGCCGTCCGTTCGGCAATCAACGGTCCAGATTATCTTCACGTGAAGATAAGTTTTTACATGCAGAATAATTCAGACTGATGATTGCCAAACGAACAGCTGTGATTGAAGACTATAACTCCGTAGTACTTTGGGACACTACAGGTCCCGAACCCCAGCTGAGCATGAAAGCAAAAATTAAAGATGGTACAGCCACAGAGATGAATCACTGGCATCCCACCCAATCTTGGAGTTCTGATAGTGATAGTTGACAACTGGGATGGGCATTTCAAGAGATGCTATTGCGGTCATTCTAAGGGATCACAAAGGGAAAATTCTGGATGGGAGGGCTTCTGATGGGAGGGCTTCAAAAGGTTTTTGCTTCACCAGCTTTCCAAGGTGATGCTACGGCAATCCGGATGGCGGTACAAATCACTCGAGCCATTTTCTGAGAGTGACAACAAGATGGCAATCAAATTGTGCTCCACCGCCCCGGCAACAATTTTTGAGGATATTAAGTTTATCTCGACATCTATCCAATGTTCTTTCTCTAGGACCCTGGCTCGTACTTGTAGGGCAACACACTGGGTAGCAACCCACCGTTTAAAGGGTGCTATCCCAGTTGACTAGGTCTATAATCCTCCCCCTCCCCTTTCTAGTATTTGCAATGCTGACTCCGGTTTTGGAGTTTTGAGTTATAGAAAGTTTATGCAATTAAAAAACAAAAACAAATAAATGGTACAACTAAATAAAAGAAAGCACAAATTTGTACTGCAAATTGGGAAATGTAATTACAGAGTGCAACTTTGCTTTGAGAGTCCACTGTACGTTTAAAATTGATGATTCTAAGTCATTTATTATGACGGAGAATCCCCCTGCTTGTAAAAAATTAAACTGATATTTCCCAACGAAAAAATGAAAACATGCATTTACCTTTTAAAAAACTGCGACTTAACTAAATCGAATGATCGCAAACCTTTATTGGATTGCAAACCTAAGCATTATTGTAATACTTAATGGCAGAACTAGTCCCATAGAAGAATCTATTTATGCAAAACTATGCTCATAGGTCACCCAAAGTATCATAAAATTCGAACAAAGCAGCATCCTCCCCTGCATAAATCATCAGCAGTTAAAGTCGTAATGTCACACCAGCAAGAAGGCATCATGGCTAATAAACACAAAATACCAAAAAGAATCCAATATTCAAACACCCAAAATATATATAACATCTGCAAGTTTCAAGCCAAAAGGCAAAAGCAAAGTCAAGTCATCCCTTCGACCCTTCCATACAGAATGTGCCAAAGCAGTGTCCCGACCAAGGGCAATTTATGCAGTAGTCTTGATAATGGTCATTAAAATGTATACATGTCTTTTACTTATAATGAAATAAACACAATAAGATAATTATGCAAGAGAGACCACATCATAATAGAACAACCAGCATCATCCACCAACGACGTTTCTTCCATCTCCCATCTGCGCCCTATCCAATATGCTTACCCCCAGAGAATGGGAGGTAATCCGACCCCAAAGACAAATGAAAAAATAACAGCTGAGGGGCAGGCAAGGGGAAGTAGAACCAAAATTCCCCGCAAGGAAACACCAAGTCGCAATGATTTACCATGAAAAAAAGAAGATAGCAATGGTTCCACCAAAATCATACATACATCCCAAGAATTTCTTGCTACTAACCTTACAGCCAAGAGAGCCCTTGTTTTTTTAAAACTCCTTATATGGTATTACTCTTATTTTTTAAAAAGTTTCCCGGTTTTATTTCCCGTTTGTAATTTTGTTTGTCTATCTGCCCCATGAGACATAATGTCTCATCACACCACAACTGAACCAAGACCCACATCTCCAAAAGAAGTATTCAAAATATTCGATATCAGCTGCCCTCCCTCCTTCCATTCCTCTCAAGAATTTTCAATAGCACAATACTCATTTACTTCTTGCTGAATTAGAAGGCTCACCAGCTTGAAAAGTAGCTTGGCCTGTCCCCTCACCACTGGATCGTTGAGACTGGATATTCAACTCCCCGGACGATGATCTACTAAGCAATGCCTCCTCCTGACCTTCTTTGTTCAGCTTCTCCTCTAGCGACATACTCTGGATGTCAGCTGCAAGCATATCATGACTTGACCTTCCTTGTGATTGAGGACTTGAGACATTTGGAAACTGAGCAGAAGGCATGAACCATCTCCACCAATCATCACGCTTTCGTACCTTCTCATCCTGTGAATCAACGAACCCATGCGAGGGCAGTAAGAAATGGTAACCCTAAGGCCTTGTTCAGTTCCAGGGAAAGGAAACAAAGATATTTAAGTACTAAATCTTGGTGCACTTTCTACTTCAGTTAGCAGGAAACTAGGAAACTTGGGACGCCCATATCTTAACTTTTCCAAATTTTCCTCTAATATCCTGTAAAAACTATCCCTACACGGCCCACAGTTAAACTAATTCTCCCACAAATCCTTGTATCACAAACGTTTTCAAAAAAAAGGAGAAGAGCAATTACGTTCATCATCACATTGGATGAGAGTAACTTTACCGGTTTACCCCCATTTGATGATGTATATGCAGGTTCCGATTCAGTAATCAGGATGCCATATGCCCACATCAATTGATTTGTTAGGAAACCAAGCAAAAATTCAGCTCTGTATATCGGCACTTCGATAGTGCAAAATTGAGTTTTTTGATCAAGCACTCGTATGGTTATACCGAATTGAACTGTATTTTGGTGTGACCTCCTAACAAATATATTTACAAATTATAACAACTACGCGGTTCTGATTACCAAATTACAACCCGCAACATGCCTTGCCGAATTACCTCACCTAAGGTAGAGGGTGAAAAAAATTGCTCTCAGGAGTAAGAGTGTATACTAGGCGGGAAACTTTGGAGCTATAGCCTACACGTACTCACTACCAAGCAGAGGTGAGTCATCCGGAGGCCCCAAGTGAGTAAGGTGGTTCGGGAAACAAACTAGCACTGGAAGTAAAAAAAATTAAGAAAATAAAAAACTTAAATGATCCTTGGGTATATCGAATCTTCTGTATATTTAAAGTACCTTCACTTCCACAATATTTGAAAAGCGCAAAGCATCCACTATAAGCGGGATACTGTCTGTCAAAGCCTTAACCTGTAAGAGGAGAGGAAGGAAGCATTAAAAGGTATGGAAGAAAGTTTCTCTTGAGCCAAGCATGCTTTTAAGTAGCATAAGTGTACAATCACCAAAAGCGGAGGAATACGCTTCTTAATTAAATCTGAAAATGTTCTCTAAAAGCCAAACATGCATTAGGTTTGCATATTTATATTATCACCAAATACACTTTTGGGAAAAGAAAATGTAAATAAGTTGTCGGTGAAAAACTAAAAGATACATAAATGAGGAAGAATAGTGAAAAGACTACTTTCAACATGCTTAAAACACATGTTTGAAGACTGGAGATCCAAAAATGGAACATGCAAATATTTACGTTAATCTCTAGTGTGGTTCCACTCAGTGTTTCAAGATTCTTTCCAGGAGAGAAATTTGAAATGCCAATCACTTGCAATTCACTTGGTACAAGACATCAAGTCTTCAACTTTCATACTTACATTAAGCATATAATGCATGCATAACTCGATACAGAAGGAAACCCACTACATTAAGCTATCTGAAGAATCCCATCTTCTTCTCCAAGGGCACGTACAAACTATAAGCATAGAAAGCAAGCATATGATGCAGCTGGAGGGCACTCTTAAAGTTTTTTTTGCAAAACGAATAATGTACAGGGATCATGCTGATGGAAGTGGAAGGTAAAATCAATCTTACTTGCTTAATAAACAAGCACCAAGAAATCACAGCAGTTATTGGTGACCGAAGGACGACGGCAATAAGAATGGACTCAAGCACATAAGAATACCAACTAAGAAGATGCAGCTACATCTGTCTATGAAGAATGCATTTAACAAGAAGTGAGCGTGATATTGACAGGTTTTTAACTATAAGAATTAGAAATTGGACTTTGTTCACTGGCTGCAACCAGAACTATAAGATAATGCTATTCCTTCTATCTTACGCCCTTACCTCTATAAATTGCAACTGAATCAATTAAAAACTCCATATAACGACTTTATAATTCTGGAAAGAAGGAAATTAGGCGGGAGCAACAAATAATAGAAAACTCATTCATCCAATACGCCTATATGGAACCTATAGAAACCTATTTCACAAACACCTACACTAGGGTGGTAGGGCCAGTCCTGAAAAGGCATATAATCCCCCGGACAACTCAAATTCCTTTTCAGAAATAAGGATGCCACCATAATCTAACTATTATGGCTTGACACCTGGTGAAGTGTCCTGCCCGTTGGCCTCAGTTCAGGTCTCATCTCCAATGGCAGCAAATACTTCAACTGTAAACTGGAATAGAAGGGGTTTCTATAAAATAAAAAATAAAAAAAAGGGAATAAAAGGGCAGCCAGCAAACTAAAATATTTCTTTTACCATGGGATGCTAGCAAACTAAAATATTTCATTACATGTGTACACGCATTAGACTTTAGTAAGAAAAGCATCCTCCTTTCATTCTTGAGATGAGTGAGTGGATTGGATGATTTAATAATTAACTGATCATGAAAACCTTAGGCCTTAACAAATACCTAACCAGTATTGTGACAATCGAAAATTATTTCCACAACTGACCTTCGAAAACTCATGTCGCAACTACTGACCATGGTGCACAGCTAATATTGCATTAACACATCTAAACTTGTAATTTTTAAAGTACCCATGTTGGGTACTTAGACAATTTTTAGGTAAGCATATGTGAATGTGTCCAATAAGTCAAGTTGGGGATGCACCCCAACAAATATGTTTAAGCAGAGAACTGGAGTTCACCATAGAACTTATTTATGACTCATTACTATGTCAGCAATCGTGCTCCTACTACTATATTCTCACAATCATGCTCATCAAGTTCCACTCTTCATCCATTGCTTCTATTAGATCGATTGATACACCAAATGCTGAAGAAAAAAATGTCATTTCCAAATTTCAGACAAGCCCACGATAATGTCCAGCATCAATTTGAATAAAAATGAAGACGTTATGCAAATTTCAGTCCATCATTTGCCATATGAGTATCTGAGAGAGGAATAAGGGTTTCGCAGTACATTCAACCAGGAGATCACAATCATGAGAACTCTCTATCAAAGGAAGCAACATTGCCTCCCTGCCAAATCATCAAATCACAACAGCAACTTCCACAACATACGTAGATGTCATGACCAAAATAGAGTACAACGAGGCAGAAATTGATCTCATACAGTGTGCCTAACATGTGGATCTGGCCCCTAGAGGCCAGAGTTGTCCTTGATATTAAGACTGAACAATTTGGGCTACAATATTTGGGTGGTGGGTGTTGCAAGTCAGGTTAAGTTTTAGTCCACCACCTTTTGGTATGTTAAGAGATCAGGAATCTTTCCCACATCCCGGCCGTTAGGGGCAGACCAGGGTGTTACTGTTTATGTAGCACAGACAATGACACGAATACAGACACCGACTCGGATACAGACACGAGACACAAGACACGGAAAATTCTAAAAAATAGACACGGACACAATGGGGGACACGGAAAAAATAGATAAATAAATAAATAATTATATATGAAAATATATTATATATGTAAGCAGTAACAGTTTAGATGCATAGATAAATCCACTTTTATTTTGATATGTAAGATATCTACATTGTTATATACAGATATATATTGGTGCACACATATATGTAAGATAGACACCCACAAAGCAACGGAAATATATATACGAGTACATACATAAGTACATATGTATACATATACACGGCGAGAGAGTGTATATATGGGACACACATGTCCATGCCGTGTCCCCCGCTTGTCCCCTTCCAAAAAATAATATAATTTAAGGGACACGCCACGTGGCATGTCCAAAACGTGTTCCCGTGTGGGACACGGCGACCTCTAAAAGTGTTGGTGCTTCATAGGTTACAGTGTTGTATTACTTGAGGAGAGAGAATGGAACAGGGCTTCAGGATTGGGAAATGGCAGAGAGGTTGTATGGGTTGCCTACTCTTGGTTCAGGTCAGGAGTATTGGAGAAAGAGCCTTACTCCTTCGGGTTCTTTCTAGAAGAAGTCTATCTGGCTTTGAGAGGTGGAAATAACCCTGATGATTCACCACAACGATTCACTGATTCTAAGATTATGTGACTAATAAATGCATCACCTGGAGACAGAGGATAACTAAACATTCTCAGTCTACAGATTCTCTTTATCATAGAACTATGCAGATAAGACAGCATTGTACCTGGATCAAGCTCGAAGTTTCTAAAAAGTGTTAATTTTGATTAGTAACAGCTGTGTTCCCTTGCTCAAATAATGTCATTAAATTCCAACACCAAACTGTGAGGATGATGAGTGTACCAACTAACAAACTTCCTAGAAATTCACTAAAATCCGATTCTTTGGAAAGTATGACTTCAACTATAGCCTTTCAGACATCACAACCATGCGACTGATACGAGTGACCATCTTGCGCATAAGAACAACTTGTTATCTACAACATGATTAGCAAGCCAGAAGTTTAGGATCCTACAGGCTGAATTTCTAAATCAACGTTCTACAGATTACCAAAAGATGTTCTAACTCCTAATCAAAACGACATCCTACTAATAATTCCTTATTGTTCTTTTAACAGTATCTCCAATTACTGAAGCTAGAACGGATAGCAGGTACTATGAGACTGATAGTTTATGCAGTCCAGAAAAAAGTTACCAAGAGTATTAGGTACTCAAATTCTGCTTTCAAGCCTGCCTATAAAGATGTATCTTCACTACTACCAAAAAAGCATGAACTAATAACAACTTTAGCCTAATAAAACTTCATCAAAACTGAAACTGATGAACCAAGTTTTATTTCAATAAGCAATAATTCGAGGAGCAAAACTCCAACCCTATACTATTAAAGGATAGTATGGTCATATTTGTACATGGTTGTATGTGATATCATGATTTTATTTGCAAGATTTATTTTGAGGAACTTTGAAAGCAATTGCCAAAAAGTTTTTTACCATAAAGGTTGGATAACAAATGCACACTAACTAGACAAAGGAAGAGTAAAAATGAACACATCCTTGGGGTAACCCGCATTAACCAAGGTCAGATTATGTAATTCTAAATATCTCTCAATGGTGACAAAGGATATAACAAAGATGGACCTAAAACAAAAGATTAATTACTGAACTACCAAAATATAAATGCAACCACAAAATAAATTGACTATGGAGAAGGATGGAAGAGTCAGAATGTGTGTCGACTATCATGACTTGAACAGAGCAAGCCCTAAAGATGACTTCCCTCTTCTTCACATTGACATTTTTTTTAGTCAACAACGCTGCCGGAAAGGGGATGTTCTCTTTCATGGATGGCTTCTCGGGATACAATCAGATCAATATGGCGAAGCAGGACCAAGAAAAGACTTCTTTCAAATTCTGTGAGGACTGGATTTACCCTTTGATTAATGGCTGACTGAATTAGGAATTTGAAATGTGAGACTGAGCAGACTTGTCTTTTAATCCAGATGTGGCTATTTAAATAGCTGATGGCTTCTAAAAACAGTAACAAATAAGCAGGAGCGGGCGCATGGAGAAGATCCTAAGTTGGAAGTGCCGAGAGGACCGTGTATAAAAGTATTTATTATATATAAACGAGAGTGAGAAAAGACAGCTCAATATGGTTTTTATATCAAATTTCTTGACTATACACTTAGATAACTAGATAAGTCAAATACGAGAAAAGAGTCCTAAATCTCCCTTACTTCTCTTTTTTCTTCTTCCTTGCATAAGCTTGCAAAGAGAAGTCCAAATTTTTTCCTTGCGATTATAGTGGAAGCTCCCATCCTATTTAGGAGTGCGCTCCCGTCTCGATGGGAGTGAGATGGGAGTGCACTCGTTACTCGAGAGCGCCGATTTGAGCTCCCATCTCAGGAGCACACCCACTTTGGAAGCTCCCCACAACTACACACAGTAACATATTATAAATTCGAGACGCACTACCGATGTCTAGATAACCAGAAACCAGAATGAAGCCGAGAAAAAACAGGATGGATGGGCCAACCCCATATATTAGTCAGCGAGGGAACCATAATCTCATATAATAACTTTCTGGAACATCATCTTACAATGTTAAGTTCCACATACCAACTGCATTAAGCAATACATCTGAAACACAGCAGAGCGATAAGTTCACTAAGTAGGCAGGCCAATGTTCAGATGAACAGAAAAGGAATAACACAAAATTCTCTCCCATCAATAGAAGCAACACATATCAATATGAAGCTTGATTTACAAATTACAGAAACAGATTAATTTTTGTGACAGAATGCAATCACCAGATAGTGAAACAATTTCAGAAGTCATGATAGCACCACGGTCAATCCAACAGAGAGGATGAATACAATGACCAGAGAGAAAAAGCAAAACAACGCCTTCAAGATGTGATTCAAGGTTAGCCAGAACTTCTGCAAAAACTTAATGTTTTAAATAATTAATTCTTGAGACAGAATGCAATCCCCAAGTAATGAAACAATTCAAAAGTCGGATAGCACCATGGTCCATCCAACAGAGAGGACGAATACAATGACCAGAAAGAAAAAGCAAAACAATGTCCAAGATGTGATTTAAGGTTCACCAGAACTTCTGGAAATACTTAATGTTTTAACTCATCAGTTCCTCCATCTATTTCTTTAGCGGCAGAAATACGAGTTTAAATGTAGAATATGCACATCATCATCTTACATTTAAATCATTTTAAGACCGATCAAGAAAGATGTGGGAAAAAAGGCCCATCATAGTGAAGGTCATAAGTAAAAATATTAAAAAGCAATATCCCAATAGGAAGTATTGAGTAGAAGGATATTGAATGCAAGGAAAGATCCAGAACAAGATTCATCGAAATCTTACATATATCAATAGCTATTATGCTCATATTTTGTCATCATCAATGCATCACTAAATTGCTCAATTGGGCAAATAGTTGCAATGTTGCATGGTTGAAGATACAAAATACATTGCCCATGATTCTGACAGGCGAAAACTATACCGTCCTAGGTTGTAAAGTGACTTAAGATGGAAAAACCCATTTTCGTGAGCTACCTATAAAGAGATTATGTATGCTAAATTTCAAAGATCCTACTCTCACATAAGCAAAAACAAGAAGAAACCATAAGTTGCCCAACAATTAGAGGTCCTACTATCACATAAGCAAAAACAAGAAGAAACCATAAGTTGCCCAACAATTAGAGGTCCTACTATCACACAAGCAAAAACAAGAAGAATCCATAAGTTGCCCAAGAAACTCACTTTGGCGAAGCTTGCTATTAAATGAATAGGAACCCATCCCTGTTCATCCATGTTCCGCCGCAAGTATGTATCTCTAATTAAATTTTCATTACTGCAAAAAGTAAATAAGAGTGCACCGACCATTAAGTACCCCATAGACAAGAAAATAGAAGCAACCAGTTCTTATTCCAATCATAAACAAAGCAAACAACAATATACGGCACCTGAAATAGTAATCTATCTGACTCATTATCCTCGGACGCAACTGATCAGGAATAGGATAAAACATGGCATGAGGCGGCAATTGTGCAACAACAGGCATACCCCTAAAGGAATCTGGAGGTGGAGCGGGAACATAAATAAACTGAGAAGGCATTTCTGCAAACAAATGCGATCAAACATTGGATTAACCAAACATCAACAATATCCAATGAAAGATTTTTAAAAAATCTCACCAGGGTACATGATAGGGTTGCCAAATGGTTGCACAGGCACCGGAGGCGGAGGGGGGATGAAGGGGGTAGGATTATGTGGTGAAGGACGCATGAACCCTCTAGGACCAACTCTTTGCGGATGCATGTGAGCATCTCTGCCACTAAAACTACGATGAGAATTCCACTCATGATTTCCGCTGTCCTGATCCCTCCGACCCCTGTAGTTTTGATGATAAGAACCATCTCCACGAGGATAGGGACCACCACCATTGCCTCTCCTAAACGAATTGCGTTGTTGTGGGTGATCGTTACCACCATGGGATTGCGACCCAAATCCTCCCCTTTGTCCACTTTCTTTGTTTGTATAGTCTCTTGGAGATGACTCCGGAACAGCTAATCCCAATCTTCCGGCATTATTAGAAGCCATTTCAACTACTGGACTAGATGGTGGTGGCGGCTGAGGGAAGCCACCGTTAGAATTTGCGTTTCCACTTGAACTCCCACCAACTTTCTTCATAGACTTCTGGCGAGTGGGTGGCATTACATGGTTTGGTGTTACAGTAGGGTTTGCATTATTTGTGCTTACCAATTTCTGAGTAGAAGAAGATGCAATTCCAGCCCCCTACAGCACAAGAAGACATATAAATGAAATCGTTGTAGAAGGAGATATGAAATACATAGAAACCAATGACGCTACAAGTAAGATACAATTACAGCAACTTTAGCCGAATTCAGAAGAATAAGCTCCTATAAAGAACTGAAATCCTTAAGTTTGCGAGAGATCAATCAGTAGCAAACTCTCTAACAAGCATAAGAAATCTTGCTTAGAATATATTGGTTGTGGTAGTGGTCTAGGCAGTGGAATGGTCGTGGTGGTAGCGGCGATCGTGGATGAAGGTGGTGGTGGTGGAAGGGGTGGTAACATACTAACATCTATCCATAAATCAGCTAGAATTAAGTAAGCATAAACTACTTACTTTCTATGAGTTTTTTAGCCTACATTTTAAGAGGCATTTAAAATTTTAAGCAAATGTATGGTCGATAAACCTACCAAATTGAGTATCACTTAAGACATTCAGTTTTAAGCGCTGAATAACTGGGTTATCAAACAACCCCCAGCTCTAGGTCTGCCACAATTTCTAGGCTTACTTTATGGTATTTTTCAGTTTCCTATGGTGGTTTGCTCTTCCATGATCTTAACATAGGGGTGCATGGAACACCGTTATATATCTTTCGTGTTCAGTTAATGTATGCTTAATTACCGCAATATATATATCAACATATGAATCTACATACTAAAACATTGCAGAAATAGATCACTCAGAAACGAACAATATGAAACCCCAAGGGGTCTGGCCTGGGACTTAGGGTTTGGTTTCTCTCAAGGTCAGAATCATAGTCAAGCTGTGCGTAAACTGGCCGGACAACACCTGAGTTAACAATAATAATAGACGAACAACCTGTGATGAAGACACCGAAGCTGGATCAGAGAGAGGTTTCAAAGAATCAGACGAAACTGATTTAAGAGAAGCCTTAGTAGACTCCGACAAAGCGGGCCAAGAAACGGCCCCCATCACTGCTCCACCAACCTCCACAGCACCATTAGAAGGCTTGTTCCAAACCTGCTTCTTACCCACATTACCATCCGAATAGTCCGCCTGAACATCACCCGCACAATGATCAGGCGATGACGAATTGCTGATTGGTCCCCGATCAGGAGAAGAATTACTAGTTGGTCCCCGATCAGCAAAAGAATTGCTGATTGGTCCCCGAGTAGCAGCTGAAGCGGACGGCGAAGAAGGACCGTCTGATGCCGCCGCCACTAACGGTTCGGATTCAGCGCCTCGAACGAACTGCGACCATGGACCACGCGCCGCCGCCCCTCGCTTCGATCGAGGGCTGTTGACGGCGGCGGAGGGGTCAGGAGAGTGATTAGAAGAAGCTGCTGCCATGGAAGTTAGGGTTTGTTTCAGACTTGAAAGTTTTGGGTAAATTAAATAGATTCTTAGGGCTCAAAAAGGTTGGTTCGAAATTTTTTTATAGTTGAGATGAATTAAGAAACGAAAAAATAGAAGGATCAAAATTTTTGGATGAGGAGAGAGAATGGTGGGAAATTTAGGGTTTGCTTCGATCAGTGGAGAATGCAAGAAGACTGAATGAGTTCCAAAGATTGGTCGACGGATCACTTGAGAATCCGATCGCGCTCGAGACGACAAGGCTGAGCAGCAACAAGCTTTCTCTCTCCTCTCTACCCTCTCTCTCTCTCTCTCTCTGTGCTTTTTTGTCTGTCGCCTCTCTCTCTCCTCTTTCTCTCTCTACTATTCTTTCCTTCTCCGCTTTGGTTTTGGGTTCTGGGACGCCTCTCAAGTGACGAAAGTACCCCTTCTATTTTGCCTGCGTCGGCTTACAGCTTGGTACTAGGATTACCCTGTTCTTTGACCAGGATTTTAATTTGGCCTCTGTAATTTCTATTGTTTCAAACACCACCCTTGTTATTGTTGAACGATCGGTTGTGATTACTATTGTCAGACCTCCTGAAGTTCATTACCATTGTCAGACATTAGGGTTTTTTATTTAGTTTTTTTGGTGAGAAAATGTTTCTTATTCGTATCCAATGACAATATGAAAAGGGTTTTTCAATGATGATGTTGGCTAATAATCTTCAAAAGTATGTTTTTGTATTACCAATACAGGCCTCCTAAAATATGTTACTATTGTCAGACATTAGAGTTTATTTATGTATTTTTTTTGCGAGTAAATGTTTATTGTTGGAATCCAACGACAATATTGAAAATGGTTTTTCAATGATGCAAGTTAATAATCTACCAGTGTATATTTTATATTACCAATACAATGGATGGTTATTATTTTGCGAATACTCGGCTCGTCTAATTTGCCGAGTATATATAATACTAGTAGTTCTTTCGTTCTGCAAGTACATCAATATTGGTTTCTGTATTTACTAGTGCTAAATGGTGATAGTAAATTCAAGACGAACCATAAACAAAAAGTTTTGTTATTTGAGCACTGTTTGATGTAATAAGGATCATACTGGTTTCTTATTACTCATTTTTAATCTTTCGAAAGTCCTGTATAGGCTGGCAACTTTATGCATTGACGTATAGAGAATTAATTGACTAGTACTGGCACATGTGTGTAATTTCCACCAGATTATACAGGCTATGTTTGATTAGATAGTTTAGTTTAAATTTGATAATGAGTAGAGAGAGATAGAGAGAGAAATGAGGAAAATGATGATGTCATCAAAACTAAAACTAAACAGAGACTTATTATTAAAGAAATATCATCTCTTTCACCTTTCATGTTAACTTTTATCTTCACTTTTCATATCAATTTTTACCTCTACTTTGCAAAATTATCCTCTACTTTTACTCATTAACTCTTGACCCACTAACTTTTCAAAAGGGCAAAATGATAATTGTATAAACTTGCACCCATTAATTTTTTCAAAACACACACTTACTAAAGAACAACCCAAAATAGAAATGTCAATACTAAAAAAAAAACAGAGTAAGTAGTACTTTTGTTCCTTAAAATTCAAAGTACACAAGCTAACTATGTACATAAGAAATAAGAGCATCTCCAAACCCTGCCTTCCAATCCTGCGTGGCATATAAATAGTAACTTTTGACATACTTCTTTGATCCAACTTTGATGTCAAACGGAGTGTCAAATTCTACATAGATTTGGCTCCACATTATTTGCTTCAAATTTGACTCCTCGTGCCAAATCTCTTTTTGATATTTTAAAATTCAAAAAGTAGGTGTTTTGTGCTCTAACTACTAGAAATTTGACATCAACTCCTCATGCCAAATCTCTTTTTGATATTTGAAAATTTAAAAAGTAGGTTTTTGTGCTTGAAGTACTCGAAATTTGACATCAAGATTGGGGATGGTGATCTCTTGGTGTCAAAATTGAAATTGAAGGTGCCAAATTGCCACATCAGCCTTCAATTTTTTTATTTTTTTTATCACCTTTCAATTTGACGCAAATGTTGGAGATGCTCTAGCCTCTAAGTCATCGTGAAGCACCAAGCGCTCATTAGAAAAAGAAAAAGAAAAACATCTATGTTCTTTCTCTTGTCTTTTCACTTCCAATAGTGCCATTTTGCTTCAAAGTACGTAGACCTGACGGCATCCCCATCAGCCTTGCTACTTTGGCTAGATGGTTATTTTGTTGAGTCAAAGTGGAAAAAACACCCCAAAATCAGCCTCAACAAATATTTGGCCAATTTGCAAAAATTATATTTTTGCTACAGTAACTCGGTATTTGGGTAAAGTTACTGTTCACAGGCTACTGAATATTTTAATAGTTTCTCTTCCCTGACTTGTTTCCCTCTCTGTCCGTGTATCCCCATGCCGGCCCCACCACTCTTTTTCTTTCTCTCCCTCTCTCTCTCTCTTTAATAATTGTTTATTCATTAAAGTAACTTGCACAACTCCCCAATTGGGGAGAACAATATTTTAAGAAAAAGGGTTTTTTTTTTTATGAGACTTGAGGGGAATAATAAAGTTTGGATAGATAGTCTGATTTTGTGAATTTTTTGATAAGTTACTTGCTAATTTATAAAAGGTGTTTTTGGGGTTAAATTTGGTATTTTTTTTGTTGAGCCTATAAGATGCCCTGATGCAATCAAAATATCAATGTGGAATCTCAATATTAAA